>PVHY01005694.1:0-80853 GCA_004024945.1 Uropsilus gracilis | reverse complement strand
AGAAATTGGGCAAGCAAACCACAAAGCAGAAGTTGCCCCACTGACACCTGAGATGGGAAACCATGAGCCCAATAGTAGATGGCACAGAGTTCTCAGATCGAGAGCACAACAACGAGCTCCCAGCTCAACCACAGTTAGGCATGGATCAACCCCAGGTCCTGAGTCCTGATCTTGGTGTGAGAAGAGACTGCAGATTCAAGGCCAACAGATGCAATGAGAGATATTAGAGAGAGATGAGAAAGAAGAGAAGAGAGATGGAGCAGAGTTGTCTGAGCAGAAGACACATGCAAGCCTTTCTCCAATGCCATGCTGCTTCTAAGGTTCCTGCTCTCCTTGATGCCAGAAGGGGGAAGAACAGGGAGAGTGC
The DNA here is from genome assembly GCA_004024945.1 of Uropsilus gracilis. NCBI lineage: Eukaryota > Metazoa > Chordata > Mammalia > Eulipotyphla > Talpidae > Uropsilus > Uropsilus gracilis. The sequence continues at coordinate 80,486 of PVHY01005694.1, read as the reverse complement.
CACACTAAACTAATGAAAAGAAAGAACACTTAGTTCAGTTCAAATTTTAGATAAACAGTAAGATGTGCGTGGGGTAGGGGTGGAGGTGCAAATATTCCACTGGATCCAGTTTTTTTTTTTTAAATTGTTGTTGCTTTTGTTTTTGAGATGAGGTCTCACTATGTTGCCCAGGGTAGTCCCAATCCCGTGGACTCAAACGATTCCCAGCCTCAGCCTCCCCGGTAACTGGGATTACAGGCACCTGCCACTGCACCCAGCTGCTTTTGGGAGACCAGGTTTCCCTATGTTACCTGGAGTAGTCTCAAACCTGCAAACTCAAGTTATCCCTGTCCTTTTGCCTTCCAGCGCTTGGACTACAGGCATGACACCATGCCTGGCTGTTGCTGCTTTTTATCTGAAATTCAGATCTAACTGGGCATCTGTACTCTACCTGGCCACACTAAACTGGAAAGGCTGAGTAATGTGAACCTGAGTTAGTGTGGAAGTGACTGAAGTGCTTTTTAAAGGCAAGATGCAGAGTTAGACTGTGATCCATCCCCTCCCCACTTGCCCTAGAACAGAAAATGGTTAACAACAGTGTAGGAACATTTTCCAGTAAGTCAGTCTCTCTTCAGGCTGACTCTTCCTGGCCACCCCACAGCATACCCTTTCTGCCTTCCTGTTTTCACCTCAGGCTATCATAGGATTTGTGCCTGTAAGGTTCCTAGAGCCACATGCAATGGGATATCTGTTCCATGAAACCCTCCCATCTCAGCAAGTCAAGGACAGGACTCTCTTCTCAGATGCATTCCAGGTAGCCCTTCTTCTTCCTGCCAACTGCAAGACATCCCCAGCTCTTTTGGGAGGTGAGTGCTAAACTTCAGTCACATCTTCCATTCTTCCTAACTTGTGGTAGTACTTCTAACAATATTGTTCTAGGCTATTTAGAATGAATCTTGGCAATCAGAAGACCCTTTTCTTTCTCAAATGCTCCTTGAATTGAAATCCTGACTGAAAACTTTAGTTTCTTCTATGGTTTTGCAAGTCCTTTGAAAGCCAAGACTGAGTGCTAACTGCTTTTTCCTTAGTTGTATTGTCCTCTCCACAAAACTCTGCTTTCTGCCCTCTCAGTGGAAAGCTGCACAGAAACAAGACTTACTGGGGATGAAAAATACAGCGTAAAGTGTCTCGAAGCTACCAACCCATTTTAACTCTATGTAGGAAAATAATGCCAGGAAAGGAAGGGAGCATCAGAACCATAAAGGACAGCAGAGACCAAATGAAATCAAGCCAGGGCTGCCAGAATGTAAGGTCTGTGACAAAAGCTCAACATCCTATTCTTCATTACTCCCATAAATGAAAACCACTGCTACAGCAAGCAAATTTTGCATTTACTTGCTCTAATCCCTGTCCAGTCAAGGATAGATGAAACCTAAGATAAACTGGACCTTTGGGAAACTATACTAACTGTTGGAGAATATCCCCGTGGGTACCCCCATTAACATAGCTGATCCATATATTGATATAGCTATCAAAAAGGAGTGACTTTCCTGTTGCTTTAGAATTGTGCTTTTCAATAAATATATGCCAAGGTGTGCTGATGACCATCATTAGAATGCGTATCTTTCAGAAAGATAGAAAGAGAGAGGGGGAAGGAAAACAAGTTTTTGTAATGTGACATGATTGACAAGGTTGCTCCTAGAAATGTGGGAAATAAATTTTAAAAATGATATGAAAGGGGCTTAGGAGAAAGAGAATTCAGCTATTTTGGAAGGAACGATGTGAGCCCAGTCACAAGGCCTGGGACTGGCAGCCTTCAGCTGACCTAGGCTGGTGAACTGATGACCTTAGTATGCATAAGCTGAGTGTGCAAGTTGAAGGTGTCTGAAGAGTTTAGAGATTTGAATACCAATGTTGGAGTGTGTCATATTTAGTTTGACTCATATTTAGTTTGAGCTTTTGGAGAGGCTGTGAGGAGGCCTGAGATGGACCTGCTGTTGGTTCCTGTGTTTTGGAGTCTTTCTGCTGCCTAGAGTTTAAAAGGATGCCACAAGATGAAGAAAGACATCACACCTTTGACTACATGGTTGGAGAAAGTCAGAACATGCCAAAGGAGGAAAAGAAGGATAACTTGCGTTTGGAACATGTGCTGCTGATCTCAAATTGATTGCATATATTGAGAGGTGATCAGGGACTAAAGGACAGTTTTGAACAGTGGTGGGGTAACTGGGTTTTTCATGTTTCTCTTATAGTACATATTTATGTAATCATCTTGTTTCCATAATAAACAGTTTGCTCACTTGAAGAGTTTTCTCTGACTTGGAAATTGCAGCAAGAGCTGCAGATGGCAATGAACTCTTAAAGAGGTAGACTTTAAAGTCTTTTTTTCTTTGGCCTGAGAGAAGGAGAACTCAGGCAATGAACTCTTAAAGAGGTAGACTTTAAAGTCTTTTTTTCTTTGGCCTGAGAGAAGGAGAACTCAGGCAAGCAACAGGTATTCGAATAACAAAGGTAATTAGTCTGTAGAAGCTTAAAGGTTAATAAATACTCTTTCCTGGTTAGTATCACATTGCAAGGTATAGAGCCTTTCCTCTAGTTTAGGAAAAGCTGACAGGAAAAGGATCTTTTAGGTAAAAGAAAGTCTACCCTCCTCTCCCGACAACATAACTACATTATGTTACCAAAAAAGATTCTATAACCATTTTCCATTTTCAGCTGTGGATATTCAGTCTAGTAGGGAAGAGACAGCTGTTGGTTTCCCAGCTTGTTCATTTTGATTTAGTTTTAATATGCCAAAACATTTATTTGGTCATCACATAGTGAAAGCCTGATAGTAAAATACATAAAAAAGCTATCTGAAAATCACATTCAAAATGTTTCAACATAATAGTACTGTGGTTTTGCTGTTGTTGTTGCCAACAAGTAGAATTTTCATCCTCATGGACTTGTTAAAAAAAAGATTATTTACCATCTCAACATAATGAAAGTCATATATGACAAACCCACAGAAAATATCATCTTCAATGGGGAAAAACTAAAATCATTTCAATTAAGATCTGGAACCAGGCAAGGATGCCCACTCTCCTTTTCAATATAGTCTGGAAGTCCTAGCGAGGTCAATAAGGCAAGAGAAAGACATAAAAGGATTTCAAATAGGGAAAGAAAAAAAAGCTATCATTATATGTGGATGATATGTTACTCTATGTAGAGAACCCCCCCCAAAAAAAAAACAGAAAATCTATTGAAATAATAAATCAATTCAGTAAGGTAGCTGGATATACAAAATCAACACACAAAAATCAATAGTATTCATATATGCAAAGAATCAATCAGAGAAGAAGAAATTTTTAAAAACCACCCCATTTAACCATCACACCAAAGAAAATTAAGTAATTGGAAATAAATCTAACAAAAGAAGTAAAAGACATATGCAAAGAAAACTATAAAGCATTCTTAAAAGAAATAGAAGATGTTAAAAAATGGAAAGACAGTCCCTGTTTGGATTGGAAGAATCAACATTATCAAAATGGCCATGCTACCAAAGGCAATCTATAAATTTATTGCAATCCAAATAAAGATTCCAGTGACATTTTAAAAAGCTGGAACAAAAATTACTGAAATTCATATGGAACAACAAAAGATCCTGAATAGCCAAAACCCTTTTGACAAACAGAAGAGAGAACAGAGGTATTACTATTCCAGACCTCAAACTATACTACAAAGCCATAATACTTAAAACAGCATGGTACTGGGTACAAAAACAAACAGATCAATGGATTAGAATCGAATACCCAGAAATAAAACCACACATATATGGTCAACTAATCTTTGACAAAGGGGCAAAAAACATACCCTGGAACAAGGATAGCCTCTTCAGTAAATGGTGCTGGTAAAACTGGATCAAAACTTGTAAAAAAAAATGGACCAGGACAACACCCTCACACCTTGTACAAAAATTAACTCAAAATGGATAAAGGACCTGGAAGTGAGACCAGCAACCATAAAATACATAGAAGAAAACCTGGGCAAAACCCTTCATGAATTTCACCTCAGAAATCCATTTCTAGAAATATCTACCACTGGCAAAAAAATAAAGGAAAACAAACAGCTGGGATTACATCAAACTAAAAAGTTTCTGTACAGCAAAAGAGACAATAAATAAAACAAAAAGAAACCCAACTGACTGTGAGAAAATTTGTGCCCTCCAAACAAGTGATAAGGATCTGATCACAAAGATTCACAAAGAGCTCATACAACTCAACAAAAACAAAACAAAAAGTCCAGGGAAAAAATGGAGAGAAGAACTAAAAATACACTTCACCTAAGAAGAGATACAGATGGCTAATAGGCATAAGAAAGAACACTCCACATCACTAATAATTAGGGAAATACAAATTAAAACCACACTGAGATACCATCTTACACCAGTAAGAATGGTCTATATAATAATAAAACAACAACAACAAGTATTGGCACAGAAACGGAGAAAAAGGAACTCTCTTACACTGCTGGTGGGAGAGTAAACTGGTACAGCCACTATGTTAGACTCTGTGGAGGATCCTAATACAATTAAAAGTGGAATTACCATTTGACCCAGCAATCCCACTACTAGGACTCTAACTAGAGGACATGAAAACACTCATTCATAAAGACACCTGTACACACATGTTTACTGCAGCTCTGTTTACTATTGCCAAGATATGGAAACAAACCAAATGTCCCAAAACTGATGAATGGCTGGAAAAAATGTGGTATATGTGCACAATGAAATGCTATACATCAATCAAAGAGGACAAACAAATGTCATTTGCAGCAACATGAATGGAACTAGAAAGACTCATATTGCCAGAAATAAGCCAAAAAGAAAAAGAGAAATACAGGATGGTTCCACTTATATGACAGATATAGGGAAAAACAAACAAATGAATAAGAAAAATTAGAAACAAGCAATGGCACTGAATGATGGAGCAAGAGAGGAGGAGGGTGAAGAAGGTGGGGGAGGTGGAGGGCACAAAAGATCAAGAAGGTTAACAGGTGTTCGGGAAGTGGGAAAAACCCGGGGTACACAATAATGTAATGTATACATAAATACATATATATATATGCAAAATTTTAAAAATTAAATTAAAAAAAATCAGCCATCACAGAGATAATTGATATTCTCTGTGGACATTTCTTCTATCCTATTCCCTGCTATACGTTCCCAGAAATAATAATCAGTATACTGGACTTGATGTTTATCATTCCTGTGGTATTTGAAACTTTTAAATAACAGGCAGAAAAAGGATTTTTAGGTAAAAAGAGAAAGCTTGTCCCCTTCTCCCGATATCAATTTGATCCCAGACAAGTGCAAGATCTTTGCCAATGTGATAGTGAGACATGATATCTTTGGGTAACTTTTTTCCTATAAATATATATATATGATATATATGTATATGATAGATATGATAGATAGATATCATATATATTCCAATGGTATATATATAATGAATTTTCCCAGCATACACTAAGGTTAAAATAACTTTCTCCTTGTAAATTAAAATTGCTTTTCTCATGTCCTAAAGGAAGTTCATAGTTTAAAAGTGCTTTTATTTTTTGGAATGCATGAATCTTTATTTTTCTTACTTTATAATTGTTTTGTATATAGAAAATTAGTTTTTTATAATGTGTCAGCTATATTCTCTTTTGTCACCTGTTTTTGAAATTTGGTGATACTTTTTTCACAAACTATTAGTGCAGTTCAATTTGTTGATCTTTTCTGCACTCTGATGTGAAATGAGTACATTTTAAAAGCGTTTCCCACAGCAAGGATATAAACACATTTACTTAGGTTTTCTTCTAGACTTACATGGCACATTTTCTCCATTTGGAGTTTTTACTGCAGTCTGATATTTGTTTTGAATCCAAAATATTATATGGATTTTCAAATGATTATGCAGTCATCCTCTTGAGATGCTACATTATTCTTGGAATATTCTGCTTTACCTGGTTTTATTTCTGAATTTTCAATTATGTTTCATATCTGTCCATCTATTAATATCATGCTGTTTTCATTTAGAGAATTTCTAGAATGCTGGCATGTTGATATGTATCTGTAGCTTCTCAGTTCCCTATTTATTTGTGTATATTTTCCTATGTGAAATTTGGTGTCAATTTCTCTAGTTTCATAAACTATAGTTGTTGAAATTTTATTGAAGTAGTGTTACTTATCCTAATAGCTATTAATGTCATTATACAGGCTTACAGTCTAACAGATATATTTAATTATTATAATTTTAGGCATAAATAACGTCTTTGTGTTGTTAAGTCACTAAATCAAGACCAAGAAATATTTCCTTTTGCTTTCAAAAGTATTTTAAATTTTCCCTCCTGTGACTTTTGCATATTTTTAAGTTTATTTTCAGGTATTTATAACTTTTAAGTCTTTATTATAAATAAGATTCCTTTATCTTCCAATTAGTTATCATTTACGAACACACACACACAATTGTTTTTTACACATTAATTTTGTAGCCTGCCAACTTTACTTATGTTTTTGTTTATATCAGTGACTATTGGATTTTCCAGGCCTATTAGCATATCAACTACAAGAGGAGTTTTACTTCTTCTCCAAATTTTATGCCTCTATTTTTTTCCTTGAATGAATACTGATTCATCCCAGATGAATATGATGATGTTAAATAGTACTGCAGACTGTGAACAGTTTTGCAGGTTAGTGAAACTTTCTAGTAATTAAAAAAAATTAATATTTCTCCATTATACTAACATTCTTTCTCTCTTTTCCCTCATCTTATATAAAGCATGCTAAGGAAATACATATATAACACATATATTACAAATAAAATTGTTTATTTATATAATATATAAGATATTGAAAATATATGTAAAACATATAAAAGAGTAAATACTACATTATACATACCATGCTAAGGGAATATCCATTAATTTCTATTTTACCTGATAATTCTATTAGGAATAGATAATGAATTTTATAAAAGAATTTTGGCATCTATAATTTAAAATACACATCTTTCGAGCCGCTAAAACAGGCACTGCAATCCAGACCCCTAGTGGGGGCGGAGGCACCGCCCAGCAGCCTAGAGACCTCGAGAGAGAGACCTGAACCAGGATATCCTCGGCTCTGCAAGCAAAAGGGAATTTCCTACCTACCCCCCTTGCCCCAGCAACCAGCAACCAGCCACCAGGTGAGGGGGCGTGACCTAGAGACCAGGCCGAAAGGGACCGGAACCAGCCTCGAAAGCAGGGACTGCAATCCAGACCCCTAGTGGGGGTGGAGGCACCGCCCAGCAGCCTAGTAACCAGGAGCGAGACTTGAAGCTCCCGGACCGCTTTGCGGCCCCAGTGCAGACAAAATAACCCAACAGAAAGACTAAAATCAAAAAGAACAACGAAAGACACCGATACTCCTCCTCCATAAAGAACCACAGAAGAAGCCCTATAGCATCTACTAACCAGAACCCCTCTTAGGGTAACAAAGAATTCACGTGTTGACCAAAAGGCTCAACTACAAGCTACCAGAAGACTCCAATCAACATGCCAGCCACTAATAGAGCCACAGTAGCTCATTATGTGGAAGAAGTGCGAAAGCAAAGCACAGAAAGGAAGAGGCAAACACCCCAGCAAGCCCCCCAGAAATCAATACACCATCGAAGGAAAGACAAACTTTAGAAACCAACAAATATACTATTGAAGAAATGCGCCACCTACCAGACAAGAAGCTGAACCTATGCATGTTGCAAGCATACAAAGAGCTAAGGGAAGAATTAGAAAAACATAAAGAAAAAGAAGTGAGCATGGCAGAGAAACTGAATAAGTTAGAAGAAATGCAAAAAATTAAGAAAGCAGCAACAAAGATAAAATAATTGAAGAATTGAAGAATAAAATTGAATACCTGAGCAACATTCAGAAAGAAACCCAAGATCTAAAGGGAGCAACAGAAGAGCTCAAAAACGCAGGGAAAAGTTACGAAAGCAGACTGGATGAAGTTGAGGAACAAACAAGTACACTGGAGAACACCGAAATCGAGAGGAAGAAGAAAGACAGAGAAAGAGAGACTCAATGTAAGAAAATAGAAGAAAAACTCAGAGGTCTGTCTGATTCCTTAAAGAAAGGAAACATAAGAATTATGGGTGTCCCAGAAAGAGAAGAGAGACATATGGGTACTGAAAGGTTATTCAAAGAAATAATGGAGGAAAACTTCCCAATCCTGAAGAGAGAAATGAAATTAGACATCCAAGAAGCCAAAAGAACACCAAACTACATCAATGAAAGAAAAACCACAGCAAGATACATCATTGTAAAACTCCCAAGAGTCCAGGATAAGAAAAAAATGATATTGGTTAAAGAAAAGAAACAGATAACATACAAAGGAAAACCTATTAGGCTGACCTCAGGCTTCTCTGAAGAGACACTCCAAGCAAGGAGAGCATGGAGTCATATCTTCAAAAAACTCCAAGATAAAAAATTCCAGCGAAGACTACTTTACCCTGCAAAGCTTTCTTTCCTCTACAAAGGAAGAACAAAAACCTTCCCAGATAAGCAAAGCCTCCAGAAATACGCTACCACTAAACCGCCACTCCAAGAAATCTTGCAAGAAGCCCTCAGATTAAAACCAACAGAAGATTAAGCAGACCAAAACAAGGAAGTTAATCAGAACCTCAAAATGACAACCAAAAAACCGACTTCAGAATCTCAAATATCAGTAACAGAAAAGGAAAAAAAGGAAACCCTAACCTCCAAATGACCCTCGAAAAGTCAACACCAGAACAGCAAGTATCAATCATCACCCTAAATGTCAAAGGTCTAAATTCAACAATCAAAAGACACAGAGTAGCAGAATGGATCAAAAAACAAAACCCAACATTCTGCTGCCTGCAGAAAACACACCTAAACACAAAAGATAAGCACAGACTAAAAGTAAAGGGCTGGAAAAAAGTTCTGCAAGCAAATAGCCCCCAGAAGAAAGCAGGCGTAGCCATACTAATAGCAGATAGAGTAGACTTCAAGCTAAAATAAGGTGACAAGGGATAAAGAAGGATACTATATATTGGTAAAAGGGTCAATACGTAACAAAGACAAATCAATTATTAACATATACTCATCAAATGAGGGCGCACCAAAATTCATCAAACAACTACTAACAGCACTGAAAACTGACATTGGTGAAAATACATATGTGGTAGGTGATTTCAACACACCACTCTCACCAAAGGACAGATCAACAAGACAAAAACTAAACAAAGACACAAAAGCCCTAAATGAAGAACTAGACCGTATGGACCTAATAGATATCTACAGGACACTGTATCCCCAAGGAAAGGAATACACATTCTTCTCAAATGCACACAGAACATTCTCAAAAATCTTCCATGTATTAGGACATAAGGCAAATATGAACATATATACAAAAATTAAAATAGTACCAACTTTTTTCTCCAATCATAAAGGTATCAAACTAGAAATCAACAATGAAAAGAAAGTAAGAAGAATGCCCAACACATGGAGACTGAATAACATGTTACTAAATGAAGACTGGGTAACTGAGGAAATTAAGGAAGAAATTAAAACCTTCTTTGAAACAAATGACAAAGAAGCCACAACATTCCAAAATGCCTGGGACTCAGCAAAAGCATTTTTAAGAGGAAGGTTCATAGCAATACAGGCTCATATCAAAAAGCAAGAAAACAACCAAAGAAATGACCTAATCTCCCAACTCGATGAACTAGAAAAAGAACAACAACAACAACAAAAAAAAAACCCTAAACCCAGTAGAAGACAAGAACTAATAATAAAAGCAGAAATAAACTAGATAGCAAAAAGACTATTGAGAAAATCAACAAAACCAAAAGTTGGTTCTTTGAAAAAATAAATAAAATTGATAAACCCCTTGCAAACCTCACAAAGAAGAGAGAACGCTCAAATAAGCAGGATTACATATGAAAGAGGAGAAATTACAACAGACACATCAGAAATCCAAAGAATAATCAGAGATTACTATGAACACCTACATGCAAACAAATACAACAACTTGGATGAGATGGACAGATTCCTGGAAAGATATAACCACCCAAAACTAAACAAAGAAGAAGTAGAGAACTTAAACAAATCAATTACTAGCAGTGAGATTGAAGCAGTCATCAAAACACTACCTAAAAACAAAAGCCCAGGACCAGATGGTCTTACAAATGAATTCTACCAAACATTCAAAGAGGAAATAATGCCAGCGCTCCTAAAACTTTTCCAAAAAATTAAGAAGGAAAACTGCCAAACACATTCTGTGAAGCAAACATCATTCTCATAGCAGAACCAAATAAAGACAGCACAAAGAAAGAAAGCTATAGACCAATTTCCCTAATGAATACAGATACAAAAATTTTAAATAAAATCTTGGCAAAGCAAATCCAATGGTGCATAAAAAGCATTATTCACCATGACCAAGTGGGATTTATCCCAGGGGCACAGGGATGGTTCAACGTTTGAAAATCAATTAATATAATCCCCCACATGAACAAAGAGAAAACCAAAAACCATATGGTCCTATCGATAGATGCAGAGAAACCATTTGATAAAGTTCAACACCCATTTATGATAAAAGCTCTTGAAAAGTTGGGGATAAAAGGAACATATCTCAACATAATAAAAGCCATCTATAACAATATGATTCTTTATGTAGAGAACCCAAAAAAATCCACAGAAAAACTTCTTGAAACAATAAGCCAGTTCAGCAAAGTAGCCTTACAAAATCAACACACAGAAGATGGAAGCTTTCCTATGCACAAAAAGTCAAACAGAAGAAGAAATTTAAAAAAGCATCCCATTTACCATTGCATTAAAAAAAAAAAAAACACCTCAGGGTAAACCTAACAAGGCACGTGAAAGACCTATATAAAAAAACTTCAAAATTCTGCTAAAGGAGATAGAAGAAGACATAAGGAAATGGAAAGACATTCCTTGCTCATGGATTGGAAGAATTAACATCATCAAAATGGCCATTCTACCAAAAGCAATCTGCAAATTCAATGAAATCCTTTAAAGATTCCAACAACATTCTTCAAAGATATAGAACAAAAATTACAGAAATTCATATGGAATAACAAAAGACCTTGATAATCGAAAAACCTCCTGACCAGAAAAAGAAAGAATGGAGGAATTACTATTCCAGACTTCAAACTATACTACAAAGCCATAGTAATTAAAACAGCTTGGTACTGGTATAAAAACAGACAATCAGACCAATGAAACAGAACTGAATCCCCTGAACTAAAGCCACACATATATAGCCAACTATTCTTTGACAAATGAGTGAAAACTTGCATTGGAACAAGGACAGCCTCTTCAATAAATGGTGCTTGGAAAACTGGAACAAGACATGCAAAAAAATGAACCAAAATACCTTCCTCACACCATGTGCAAAAACCAACTCAAAATGGATAAAAAGACTTAGACCTAAGACCCAAAACCATTAAACACATAGAAGAAAGCCTGGGCAAAACCCTTCATGAGTTACAATTCAGAAATCCATTTTTGGCCACATTCATAGATGGCAAAAAGATGAAGGAAAACATAAACAGCTGGGACTACATCAAACTAAAAAGCTTTTGTACAGCAAAAGAGATAAAAGAAAAAACAAAAAGAATTCCAACCAAGTGGGAAAAAAATTTTTGCCCTCCATACAAGTGATAAGGGTCTAATAACAAATATACACAAAGAACTCACACAACTTAACAAAAATAGAGCAAAGAACCCAGTTGAAAAATGGGGAGATCTAAAAAGACACTTCTCCAAAGAGGAAGTCCAAATGGCTATCAGGCACATGAAAAAATGTTCAACATCATTAGCAGTAAGGGAAATGCAAATCAAAACCACAATGAGATACCACCTTACACCAATAAGAATGGCCCACATTCAAAAAACAGACAAGTGCTGGCGTGGATGTGGAAAGAAAGGAACACTTTTACACTCCTGGTGGGAATGTAAACTGGTCCAGTCGCTATGGAAAGCTGTGTGGAGGACCCTCAAACTAATGAAAATGGAGCTACCATTTGACCCAGCAATAGCTCTTCTGGGAATCCACCCAAAAGAGACCTCCATGTGGGTACAAAGGGACCCCTGTGCTCGGATGTTTATTGCAGCACTATTTATAATTGCAAGATCCTGGAAACAACCCAAATGCCCCAAGACAGATGACTGGATGAAAAAGATGTGGTATATATACACAATGGAATATTATGCATCAATAAAAATGACAAATTTGATGAATTTTTGGTAACATGGATGTACCTAGAAGACATCATACTGGCAGAAATAATTCAGAAGGAAAAAGACAAAAACCAAATGGTCTCACTAATATATGGACAACCAAATGAAAGTACACAACTGCGGGAGGGGACCAGCTGGAGTGGCCAGGGAGAGGAGGTGGTAGGGGACCCCCAGGGATCACAATGATGTGAAATATATATATATAAATAAATATTTTTAAAAAATAAAATATACATCTTTCACTTGAGCATTTTTAAGAACTTTACAAATACTATGCTACCACTTTACTCTTTTTACCAGTAATTTCTTAGGTTGATGTGTATGTTATACACATGTATATAATACATGTATGTTTTCTCAGATCCAGAAAGTCAATAATATTGAAGACCATTTTTGACAAGTTGATGGTTAGGCTGGCTTTCTTCCCCAAGTTGTCTTGTAATAATAGCTTCCATTGATTGTGGTCATTTAACTCATCAGTTTTGAAAGGTAGTTTTTTTCACACTAATGTTTTTAAGATGTAAAGACTGAAGAAGGTCAAAGAAGCAAAGTAGCCTGTATATAAGTTCAAACAGCTTTACATATGGAGAGAAACCCTGATCTCCAAGTCTCATTTAAGAGCCGCCTGCCACATCTGGAGACCTGGTCAGTGCTATCCAGCTGCCAGTAGAGGGAGCACTAATTCTAGAAAAACCCAGACCAAGAGTTTGAGAAAGCATTCCTCACACCAACTGTGCTTGCTGACTGCAGACTCAAAAGTCATCTTTGTTGCAAATAGCAGAGTTTAAACTAGTCGTTTTCACCATCAGGTGTGAGGGTTGAACTGAGAGTGGAATGGGATCTTTCCCAGGGTGGGAAAGAAAGCACAGGGTATAAATTCCCAAATGACAAATAGCTTGTAAAGTTAGAAGTCAAGATGTCAAGAATTTAACACTCCACTGTGGGGAATTCTCATTCCACTGGGACCCTTCAGGACTGGTCTGGACTGCCCAAGTTCTGACGGCCCAAGTTTTCTACCAGAATCTCCAAACATTTAGGAACATTTAGGAATATTTAAATTCAGTTCCATTTTCTTTTGGCCCCAAAAGAATGTCTAAGCCATTGTTCTGTGCAGATATTCTCCCATAGAGGTGTTGTTTCGTTCTCCACTGGTTCATTCTCCAAATCTCAATTGATTCTGTAGTACTCTAAAGTTGGGTTGTAAATGTATTTCCTCTGAAGTAATGGATGGGAGCTACGCGGTGGTTGTGTCTATTACCCCCATAGCTATAAGATGGCTTTTTAGTGGGCTGAAGCCTAAAAATGAAATGTGGTGAAATGTGGATGTTTCCCCTCCCTGGACCCAGCAAAGCTAGCCATAAAGTCAACCAGCTTGTCCTGACCTCAATGCTGGGCTGGGCTGGGCTTTTGCCCACTTTCATATCTGACTCTCAGAGTTTAATTGGCCCATGAGGAGCAAACTGAATGGACCGCTCAGGTTCAGGCTCACTTCATGTGTTCAATAGTTGGATGAAAAGATGGAAAATGAACTGATTTGTGCTAAACTGTCCAATCAGATGCATAGGATTGAAAATAGGCCAAACACCATAGATCTGAGACATAGCAGGGGAGGGAGAGGTATCAAAACAGGGAAGAGAAGTAATAGAATCATTGAACCTACACCTGAGGGAAGAAATCAAATGCTACACAAAAATTAACAAAGATATAAGAAAGTAAATACATAAATAAATGAAAGGAAAAAAGGGTCCAATCAAAACCACAAAACACTATTAAAAGAAATAGAAGAAGAGAAGAAGACACAAAGAAATGGAAAGACATTCCCTGTTCATAGGTCAGAAGAATCCACATTATAAAAATGGCCATTTTATCAAAAGCAATTCACAAATTCAGTGACTCCAATAAAAATCTCAATGCCATTCCTCAAAGAAATAGAACCAATGCTATTGCAGTTCATATGGAACCATAGAAAAACTCCAATAGTGAAACTCTCTTGACTAAAAGCGTGAAGAATGGAGGCGTTACACTCCCAGACTTCGAAGAATACTTCAAAGTCATTGCAATAAAAATATCGTAGTACTGGTACTAAAACAGACACAGACTCATGGGATAGAATAGAAAGCAACAAAATAAAAACCACATATGTGTGATCAACTGATCTACAACAAAGGAGCTTGGAAACAAACTAAAGTAACTCCATTTTGTTTAAAATCTCCATTTTGAAGCTGGTGTCCTTTCCCTGACTTCACTGGAAGGTACCCTCCATGGCCTGCTGGTCCCACATCTTGTTTCTGCCTCCTCTCATTTCTGCTTATTCCTGACAATCATCTTGTTCATCTGATGAATGATGGATGCCAGCATTGTCCTTCTGAGATGATGAATGCCAGCATGAATGCAAACCTGTAGTTATGGAAACATGTTCTGGAGTTATGGGAACACGTCCAACCATTATGGGAACATGGGAACATGTCTTGTAGTTAAGGGAACGTGTCCTACACCTACTTGCTTGCTTCACAATAGGGGGCAGTGGTGGTTTTGCCTTATAAAAAGTTGTAACAGAAACTGCTCTGGGTCTCTCCTGCCACCTTGGCTTGGGGACCCTGTTGCACCAGTAATAAACCTGCAGCCTTGAACTTCAGTTGGAGTCCTTGTGTCTTGTCAAGCAGCCCGTGAGTCACAACGAAGGATATCCTCCACTGGAATAAGGAAAGCCTCTTCAATAAATGGTGTTGGGAAAACGGGACTGAAACATGCAAAAAAAAGAAAAGAAAAGAAAAGAAAAAGAAATTAGGCTACTATCTCACACCATATACAAAAATCAATTCAAATGGATAAAAGACTTGAATATGAGACTTGACACCATAAAATATATAGAGAAAACATAGATAAAAGCCTCCATTAGAAACATCTCAGAAACTTCTTTGAGGACGCATCTCCAAAAACAAAGAAAATGAAGGAAAAGAAAAACATCTGGGACTACATTAAACTAAAAAGCTTCTGTATAGCAGAAGAGATAATAATCGAAACAAAGAGACATCCAACTAAATGGGAGAAAATATTTGCACACCATACAACAGGGGCCTGATATCAAAGATCTACAAAAAAAAACTCACATGACTCAACAAAAATAAAACCAAACACTCAGTCAAAAAAATGGACAGAAGAACTGAAGTCACTTCTCCAAATGAAAAATGCAAATGGCCAACAGGCACTTGAGGAAATGCTCATTACCAAGTATCAGGGAAATGCAAATCAAAGCCACAATGAAATTCTAGCTCAGGCCAGTAAGATTGGTCCACATTAAAAAAGCTGGAAACAGCAAATGCTGGAGAGATGGTGGTGGTAAAAGAACTCTCTTACTTTGCTGGTAGGAATGCAAACTGACTCAGTTATAGTGAAGAACAGTGTGGAGGTTCCTCAGAACACTGAAAATGGATCTACCGTATGTATGAGCTAGCAATTCCACTCCTGGGAACCTATTCAAAGGACACAGAAACATTAACACTCAAGAAAAGCTGCACTCCTATGTTTATTGCAGCACTACATAATAACCAAGATATAGAAACAACCTAAATGCCCCCAAATAGACAAATGATCCAAGAAGCCATGGTATATTGCCACAATATTTCTCAGTTGTTAGAAACAACAAACATGTCATTTGCAGCAACATGGATGGGGCTGGAAGGGATTACACTAGCTGAAATTAGTCCGAAGAGAAGAAGATAAATACCTCATGGTTTCACTTATATGTGAAATAAAAAGACACCAAACAAATTGTCAAGAAAAAGTCAAGGCTAGCAAGCTGTTCATATAAGTGACACAAATAGCAAAGGAGCGGGGAGGGAGCAAAGGCAAAACAATAAGGGGATGAATACAAGGGAATGAATATGGTGATGATTCTCAGGTGAGATAGTAGCGGGAGAACAACAGGGACTACAACAATGTAAGAAAAAAATAGTCAATGAAAAAATGAAAAAAGGGCTTAATCAGGCTTGTAGGATGGGGCACCCTTAAGGGGATATAAGTAGAGCAAGAGCAAGTAGGCAGCCAACCTCTGAAGACAGAAGGATTCATTGAACTACCTGTGAAGAAGGATTCTGCTCCCATGATGTGATGAGAGACAAACATCAAGTAGTGAGCCTCTGTGGGATTCATCAGACCCTCACAGACTTCTATATCTCCCCACATCCACAGACCGTCACACAAACTTGGTTGCTACACATGCACCCAGCCCCTCCTCTCTCATTGCCTGCAATGAGTACTGTTGGTCCTGCCCTGGCATCTCAAAGAGCTGATCAGAGCCTCTGGCTCCCATGGACCCCCTCATGCGCTAAGGCCATCCTTGTCTGGTTCAGTATCTGGCCCTGGCTTCAGATTGCTGCTGTGGGCTGCTGTGGTGCCTCCTCATCTTCCAATATCAGCCTTTGGCATTTCTAGACCCTGTGGACACTATCTGGGTGAGATAGGCAGTCACTTGTGGCCTTAGGAACACTCCTTTCCTCCAGCTCCTGTTGGTTAAATAGGCCTTGGAATTGGACGCTGAGCCTGAGTGGCCTTGGAATTGTGTGCATGAGTTAGACCCCACTGATGGTCCTCTCCCTTGGGCACTACCCTTGACGCAGCTCTGTCTGAGCACTTCTGAAAGAGTCTTTTGGATGATTTCAGTCCCAAGACCTTGGAATTAGACATTTATAGTTTAACAGTTTTAGACCTAAAGAAAATTCTCACCCTTTGATTAGCATTGTGAATAAATTCTACTCCCTTATTAAAGGAACTCACCCAGGGGAGAAAACACTTAAAGAATTATGTTTTATTCTTCCCCTTCAACATGCACTTAAGCAGAATATGTCATCAGGGGAGTTGGGGAATTGAGTAAAGTAATTAAAATTCACATGCAAGATTCCACTTCATTTAAAAAGAAACCTATGATATAGAATTTGGAAGTTGCTCTTCTGGATTACACACTTTATTGTGTATGCAATGTCCACATCTCAAAATGGAAAAGTAAACTGTGTCCAACTATAGTGAATAATTTTATTTCAATATGACTTAGCTTTTTAATTCTACGTGCCTGACCCAGCCTAAGGCACAGTATATTTGTGGTACAAAATTCACTACTCAAGATTAATGTCTGTAGATGATAATAGCTGCCCTAAGGTGAATACTTGCTATTTAGAGGGTCCTCCCAAGAAATATTTCATTCCTGAAACTACTCCTTAATAAATGTGTGGGCAAGTTATCTATGCCTCAGGTTTGCATCTAGGAAATGAAGATTACAAAATGATCTATCATTATGAAGAGTAACATTATGTTCCATCTCCCTATTTTCCCTGTCCCTGCCCCCAACCTTACTGATCCCTATAGATTTTTCTATTCTGGATATTTCATTTGAATTAACTTTTGTGTATGGTATAAAGAAGTTTCATACTTTTGCAAGTGGCTGTAGGGTAAATGAGTTGGTCAGGTTTATCCCCCATTAGCGTCAATGACCAACATATGTGGTATTGCACCCTCACCATGATTGTAGATGCCCGGCCCAGTGGGTATGTGCATGTGTGAGTGGGCTCACCTGGGCCTGGGAGGAAAGGCTAAAAGGACTGTGTTAGCCCTGGATGGGAGAACATGGGGGAGAGCATGAAGGAGAGAAGGGAAAACGCAAGCTAGAGTCCAGAGAAAAAGTGTAAAGATTCTTGGGGCTGGGATGGCTTACCTGCCTCCTCAGCCCCACCTTCCCACCTACCCCCATGATACAGGGTAGTGATGTAGTTAAAAATTGTATTGGCACCAAAATACCCCAGTGGGCAGAATCTGAAAGAATCAGAGAGAAAATGGGAAGCAGGAAGAGAGGGCATATAAAAAGGGAGGAGAGAGGAGAGACAACCCCCTGTAAGAGAGACTTGGTGGTAACAAGGAACCATGGTGACCGGCAGAAGAGGAGCTGATGTGGAGAGTGTGGCACCGCAGCAATGCAACATAGTGAGCTGGTACCTGGAGATGTCCAGAGATTTGGAAAGCTGATTTGTGCTTCAGCAATTGTGGAAGAAGTTTAAAGAATCTTAGAAAAGTGGAGCAGCTCCAAACACTGAAGAGAGAAGAAGCTAAGAGAAGACTCCGGAGAAGGACTGGACATTACAGGGAGCCTGCAGGTTTGGAGGGCGCCATCTTGGATACGTGTTGAGACTTTTGGACTAAACGGTGACGGGTATAAGATAACTGATCACTTGTGGCATTAAGGACTTTTCATTTTCCTGGTTAATTTTCCTTGTTAATAAACCCTGTTGTTTAAACTGCTTTGTGACTTTGGCAGCTGCTTGTGCACAGGTGGAAGAACCCTCAATAATTAAAATTAAAATGGGTATTCCCCTCACCCCAGTAGTACCCCTCTCCCAACGCCCCCTCCTTCCTCCTTGCCTGTCAGTTTTCCTGCCTGGTGTGTCTGCGTAACTGCTCGAACCAATAAAGGACCTACCCAGATTTGATATGCGTGCACTACAATTGGTTGTCCCAAACAGGACGGATACTCAACAGAGGTGGTATAGTTGTCCTGGTACTACCAAACTGTCTTGGTACCCTTGTTGGCAATCACTTGATCATTTCTGGACTCTCAATTCTATTCCATTGATTTTTTTTCTATTCTTTTTGCCATGATACACTTGTCTTGATTACTGTAGCTTTGTGTTCAGTATTAAAGTCAGGGACTATAATTTCAATCTATCCTCCAACTTTGTTCTTTAAAGAATGTTTCTGTTATTCTGTATACTGGAAAGATAGTTATTTAAACTTAACTGGAGGTTTTATATATATATATATATATATATGTGTGTGTGTGTGTGTGTGTGTGTGTGTGTGTTTATTGTAAGTAAAACCTATGTGTTTATTTATTTCTTTTTGGAGACTAGGTCTCACTATGTTGCCCAGGGAATCACCGACTCTTGTTGCCCGGGTACCCTGGACTCAAGCGATCCCCAGCCTCAGCCTTCCAGGTAGCTAGGATTACAGGCACGCACTACCATGCCCAGCTATTTTTTGAGACTAGGTCTTGCTATGTTGCCCCAGGCGGGTCTCAAACCCGTGGACTCAAGCGATTCCCAGTCTCATCTTCCTGTCGTAGGCTGGGATTAAAGCCACACACCACCATGGTCAGCTTAAACGTATGAATTTAAATGTAAATTTTAAAAATCTAGCAGTTTAGGCCATCCGTGACCTCAAGGAGCTCTGCTGTAGATCCTTACCCACGAGGGTAACTTCAGTTCAAATGTCACTTGTGACTTGTCACCTTTATTTCAATTTAAGTAATGGAAGATTATTTTCCCAGTCTTTCATTCCACAAATACTTGGGGATTTACAGTTAAATTTTAAATTTTAATAATTAAATTGCGTATACTTCCTCCTTGTTAGTCTTTTGTCACTTCTCTATTTGTGTCCTCTATATTCCTCTTTTAGCTTATTTTAGCTCTGTCGTGATTTTACCCTCCCACATCTTCAGGTCAAGAGTTTTTGCTTTTCACCCTATCTATTCTGGACTTTCCAATGTATATTTTATCCTTTTTATATCTTTTTTAAATTTGGCCCTAATTTTTATCCTTAACCTGCATTTCTTTAACTTTTAGCTATGTCCCTTTAATATTTTCTGTTTTAAAAAGTTTTTAAGAAACCTATTATTTTAATTTCTGAATCATTCCCTTTTTTGTATGTCCTTTTATTTGTCATTCCTTTATCATTTTACTTAAGTTAAATTCCACTAGAAATTTCAATTAAATTTCATGACTCATGGTTTTCACTTAAATTTCTAGTCACATGACTCTTTAAATATGTTCCTTTTAACACTCTTAGACTGCTGGTGGGAATGTAAACTGGTCCAGTCACTATGGAAGCCTGTGTGGAGGACCCTCAGACTAATGAAAATGGAACTACCATTTGACCCAGCAATTACTCTTCTGGGAATCTACCCAAAGGAGACCTCAATGTGGGTACAAAGGGACACTTGTACTTGAATGTTTTTTGGCAGCACTGTTTATAATCGCAAGGACATGGACACAACCCAAATGTCCCAAAACAGACAAATGGATGAAAAAGATGTGGTATGTATATACAATGGAATATTACTCATCAATTAAAAATGACAAATTGGATGATCTTATGATAACATGGTGTACCTAGAAGAAATCATATTAACAGAAACAGAAAGAAAAAGACAGAATCCAAATGGGTTCACTAATATATGGAGCATAGGAAAAATAAAAGGCCAGGAGGAAAAGTCAAAAAAGCTAAAAAACAAACTGAAGTTCACAACTTGGGGGGAGGGAGGGAGGGAATGATCAGGGAGGGGAGAGCCCCAAGGTTTACAAAGATGTGAAATTGTTATATAATAAAGTAATAAAAATTAATAAGTAAAAAATAAAAGTGATTGAGAGCAAAGGTGTTCTGGAAAAAAAATAAATATGTTTCTTTTGCTCATGTATTTTTTAAAAATTTTTTAAGCAACCAATTTATGTGATAGGCAAGATATATGGGTCTAGAAATAACACAGTTGTGGTAAGGTCCACTGTACAAAAGGAAAGGTGGGATGCTTTTTTCCTTCTAGATGCTGTTTCTGCACTTACCTCTCTGGTTCTGCTTAGCAAATCATGTCTCCTTCAGTGTTGTTTTCCAAAAACAAAATTTAACTGGGTTACACCAGACACTCAAAATATCACTCTTTTCCATGCCTCAAAGTGGAGTCTCACATAGGCTGCATGTTTGGAATACTGGAATGAATAACCTTTGTAGGAAGTTGTGTTTTCTAAAATCTATGTTCTCTGACCTATATAACTAGTCTATATAAGGAGGAGACTTAAGCAGAAAGCACCTCATCTTGTTCCACTTTCCCCCTTGTAGTAAGTCATGTATCCAGCTGCTCAGATCAGACCCCACAGGCATCTATCAGCAAGTTCTGTCCATTCTGCCTCATAATGTGCCCTATATCTGTCCCCTTCCCTTCAGCTCCACTCCTTACCTGGATTCTACTATATCATCCATTTTTCATAGAGCCCCTAAAGTGATTTTAATATAAAATTATATCATTCCTTACATAAAATCTGTCAGTATCTTTCCATGGTACCTCAGAGAAGCCAGCATTCTACCAGATCCTCTACTTCATGGTGTCACTGCTTATCTCTCCCACCTTGCTCCTTGGGCTTCCCCCTGCACTGACCTTCATTGACTGTGTCAAGATCCTTCGTATCTTCAAGCCTTTGCATATAATTTCCTCTTCCTGGAGGGGCTCATTCGCCTACTCTATGCAAAACTAGCTTTCTCATTCTTCAAATAAAGTAACCAATGCTCCTATGTTGCCCAGGACTTAGATATAGGAGTGCTGGACTTCTAGTTTAAAAATCAGGAAGTACTAAATAATTTGGGATACTGGAATCACCTACTTGCAAGTCACATTTTAAATCCCATTCCTCAGTAAAAATTTCTTTACCTGACACCCATTAGAAATTCCGCTCTCCACCCGCACCCCCCACCCCATTCCCATTTTCCCTCATTTCAATGTCCTGCTAGGGACAGACTTAATACAGGTTGCAATTATTCCACTTTATGAATGTCTCTACTGTGTTCCCTTTCTTACTTTGTCTCCTTCCCTAAAGTCTAAGTATTTTGGAGTTCCATTGCCTCTGATTCCAGGTTATATGTCCAGTGCCCAGCACATCTGCTGAACAAAGAAAGAAAAAAAGAAAGGATGAAAGCAAAGAAAAGGGAGTACCCTCCACATCACAGTGAGGCCTCCTTTTGTATGGAACCCTAAGGAGTTTAACTTTCCTCCAATCCCCCATGGAATGAGGCAAACCCATTCTTCATAAAGCTACTTTTAACTGGATTTGTGTTTATTTTCATGGAATTACTAAAAGATCCTTTTAGTGGTGATTTAATATGTGAGTTATCTTTAACATTTTCTTTGTATTTCTTTGTATTCCCTTCAGAGTTAAGGAGTTCCTGAAGAGTCTTTAGATTTTGAAAGCATGAATACCAAATGCCTTTGGGGCCAAGTTGGCACTACCCAGAAATTTCCTTTTGAATTTAAGAAAAGTCAACTTCTGAATGACATCAAATTTGCCTGAATTTTACTGAACTATGTCATAAATACATTATCTCATACACGCTTGTGTAATATTCAAAATTCTATTTTGAAAATGAATTTGAATACAAAATGTAAAATATAATATTTATTTGTCCCAAAAGTTTTCATAGCTTTTCTTCTATAACATATATAGACATAAAAAATGTTTTCTCTTTATTTAGATGTTACAACTGATCAGGTGGTCCTTGCAAGTCCCTTTATGTAAAATAAAGATTTTTTATTTAATCCATTTCAAACTTAAACCAATTCAAAAACATAAAATGTTCTTAAATAGCAGACTTCTAGGGAAAATATTCATTTTCTTGAATTTCTGTTACTTGTACTCCCAATCAAAATGGTAAAGGAGCAGAGGAATCATGGGATTTTGCACAGAAGAAGTCATGTGACATTTTTTCTGCTGTCATTGTTTGGGTTTTATGACTGCCAAAGTAGTGTTGTCTGTAACTGTCTTGGGATTTTCCACTGGCGTCTCCTACTGACTTATATCTGATGCATGTAGGACTGTTTCTCTGCAGCTAGATCTCAAGCCAACCATTAGCTATTGCTTAGCTCTGGAATTGAATCTCTCCCATGTGCTCCATGCATTCTCCCAGCAGTATTACACATGGGACAACCTGTTCTTACCAATGGCAAGTGTGGTTACATGCCCCCTTATGTCCAGCATAGAACCAAGAGAGGCTGGGTTTCTATATTAGAGGTACTTTCTTCCTGGTGGTCCCCAAAACTTTTCCTGGCTGTATAGCTCACCCCATTTTAACATGGAACTGCTATACAGACTTTTTCCCAGAATCTCAAACTGAGAGCAGGGCAAGCACTCTCTTCAGTCTATCTGACTCTTCCCACTTTCCACACCAATGCCCAAGGTGGACTATTAGAACACAGTTCTGTTCTGCTTCCTTCTTTCTCTTTACCTTTTCCCACCACTCCAGAACTGGAATTGGCAGATTTTCACAACCAGCAACCACTTCTGTGCTCTGTCTCACCACATAGTCAATCACTCAAGCATGACTATCTTCAGTATATTATCTCCATGATCTGAGTTTTCATTGTCTTAAAAAAAAAAACTCTCTCACCATTAATTGGATTTTAAGCCTACTGTCTGGCTATAAATCCCAAAGAATGTCAAGAAAGGAATATGACCTTGTTCTCACTTTCTCATTGCTTCTGTAACATATCCTTCCTCAAGGCTAATCAATACAAGGTCATGTATGAGGAAAGGCACAATAATACTCTTCTCTAAATACCATCTCTGTTAAATTATATTTTCCTTTTTTAATCAGTTGGTCCTTTAATTCGAAGTCAAAGTCTCACACATTTTCTTTCTAACCAAGATGTCATTGTCAGCTTGCTCTTCTTGCTAGTTTGCTATTTAGCCTCAAATCCTTTAAGTAGGGAAGATGTTTATTTTTATTCATAGTGAAAACAGCTGATCATAAATGTAGGTACTTTGAAATGTGGGTACAATCTTTGCACAATGTTGTTATGTCTTGACTCAGGACATTTATAAAAATTCATTCCTTTGAAAATCAGTACATTCCTTTTTCATGTTTTTGTTTACTTGCAATTTAGTAATTTCTCTTTGTGATAGTTTCACACTATCAGTTTTCAGTTAAACAGTCAGAACACTATTCTGAGCTTATTTTCATAAAGTTTGAAATCAGAGCACTTTTTGGAATTTAGTCATTAGGTTGACAATTACACCTCTTGCTACAATTTCTGTTTTTGAAAACATACATCAGTGTAGCAAAGTGGGTCAGATTTGCCAGTTGAGTTTCTTCAAAATAAAATTTCACTAGGAATGAGTAGATTACATAATTTTTATAACTACCTATGAATACCCATGCATTGTTCTATTCAGTGTGATGAGTTCCAATGTCCACTAAATGAGCAAATCTTTGACCCAGTCCTGCTGGTTATCTAAGGCGAGAATTTCTCTGGTTTGTTTTTGTATAAGTTTACATTATTGCTGCATTTTTGATGTATAGGATCACCCTTTCATGTAAAGCTATCATCCACTGGCCAACAAATCACACATAGTCCACCACCAGTGTCCTTGTGCAACCGTCCTTCTTGGTCCTCACCCCTCCTTCACCCTAACTCTGGATGCTTCAGTTCTACAATCAATTTTCAATGATTAGTTTTTTTTAAATTTTATTTTTCTAATTGATTGATATATTTTATATCACTGTCTACCCCAAGGTTCTCCCACCATCTTAACACCTGTGACCATCTTAATCTCTTGTGCCCATCCCTCCCCCGATTTTTCCCTCCTCTCCCTCTGTTGCTCTATGCTTCAGTTCTGTTGACAGTTTTTAATTACTCTTGTTTGTCTGCTAGTTTGTTTTCCCTATAGCCCTCATATAAGTGAGATCATTCACTATTTCTCTTTTTCTTTCTGGCTTGTTTCTGCTAACATGATTCCCTCTAGCTCCATTCATGATTGACATAAGTTTGTCTATTTGAATAATATTCCATTGTGTACATACACCACAACCTTTACACAGCCATACACTTACCATTCATCTATTTTGGGGCATTTGGGTTGCTTTCAAGGATTAGTTCTTAAGCTTGTCTTTATCTGACCCTTTGGTTTCTCTATAGTCCATGGAAAAGTGACACCATTTAATGTTTATCTTTAAGGACATGTCTTTTTGATGGCATAATAGAGGTTTTTTTAATGTGTCAAACAATCCACATTGTATAGAACTAAGTCACTCAATTGCTGTTACCTTATTATAAGCAGACTATAGAACTGTCTAGATATTTAGAGTATTTAGCTCATAGAGATCTATGCATACTATTTTCCACTTTTTTTATTTTAAGGACAGAGTATTACTAGTGATTCTGTATTGAACACTTGCATGTAATATCTCTATCACAGACCAGCAGCGTCAAGCGCCAAAGCTTAGTGATGTGGGTGATAATCAAGAATGAAGAAAGGAGGTGAAAGTAATGTGGGGCAGGCTGGGGAGATTCTCAGATATGATCTGCTCCCAACTATTCACTCTGCATTTTATTGAGAAGTTAAACAATAATACATAGTGTGTCTGAAGTTTATCATTACATGATGGTGTTGTTCCACAGCGCGCTCATTAGTTTCAAGGAAGAACAATCGTGACAGGTGAGTCATGAGAAAGTACAATCTTTAATTTTCAGGATTGTTTTTCATAATAGACAACTTTTTAAGGCACAAAATTACTGAAATCAGGTTGAAAGGGGGCAGAAGCCTCTAACCAACAAACCACAGATCTGCCTCACCCATATGTAGCAGTTGCCACTCAAATGCAGTTTAGCAACAGAGCTTTATTAACAAGGAAAATTAACCAGGAAAATGAAAAGTCCTCAAAGTCACAAGTGGCCAGTTATCTTACTCCAGTCCCCGTTTTCAGTCCCAAAGGTCCCAATGACACATATCCATAATGGTGCCCCTTTGCCCCTCCAAACCTGAGGCAAGCACTCTGCAAAGTTCAGTCCTTCTCCAGAGTCTTCTCTTTCTTTCTTCTCTTTCCACTGTTCCACACTGCTCCACTTCTCCAATACTCTTCAAATTTCTTCCAAGTTGCTGATACACAAATCAGCTTTCCAAATCCCTGGCCATCTGCATGTACCATCTCACTCTGCCACCTTGCTGTGGTGCCAAACTCTCCACATCAGCTACTCTTTTGCCAGCTACAATGGCTCCTTGCCACCACCAACTCTCTTTTCAGGAGGCTTACCCTGGCCAGGCCACATGGGCCTGTTATCTCAGTCCGCCATCTCATCCCCTCCTTTTCTTTCTTCTTTCCTCACTCCTTGCTTTTATCTCCACCCTCTCTTCCCACTTCTCATATTCTCTCATGTGAGGTATTTCTCTCAGACTCCACACACCAGTGTACTCTGGCTCCAACACAGTTTTTAATTGCATCACTCACAACCCTGTATCACTACCAGGGAAGAATGCAAGGCCATCTCAGACACAACTTCTGTTTCCAGGAGCATGTGAACCGGCTGCATTCAACTGGCACCAACCCAGTCCTACCTGTATCCCAGGACAGGCTGCTCTCGGCCATACACCTGGCTGTTTGGTTCCTCACATCATATCCTGGTTCCCGGTATATCTCCTTACGAAGCATGTTCTGTCTGAATTTAAATTTTGTTCTACGTCCAGCATTAACATCAAACATCACTGGAAATAATCATTTTCATTAGTTTATATTAAAAATTTAAGATTTTCTGCCACATGAGATTTAATAAGGAAGAGATCCAAGGACTGAGACTGGAGACATGCCTTTATTGATTCCTGAACACTATGAAGCAGAGCTACAGCTAGAATAGGAGACTGGATAAAGTGGGATGAAAATTGACAGGTGATATAAAATGATTTTGGGAGGCAGGAGAGAAAGGAACACTTTGACACTGCTGGTGGGAATGCAAACTGTTTCAGCCACTGTGGAAAACTAATTGGAGGACCCTGAAGCTACTGAAAATGGAACTACTATTTGATCCTGCAATTCCACTTCTGCATGTCTACCCAAAGGTCACTGAAACACTAATTGAAAAGGACACCTGTACACCTATGCTTATTGCAGCATTATTTACAATAGTCCAGATATGGAAACAAACCAAATACCCCAAGTAGACAAATGGATCAGAAAGTTGTGCTATATGTACACAATGGAATATTATTCACCAAACAAAAACACATACTTAATGTATTTGTGACAACATAGATGGAGCTAGAAGGAATCATGCTAACAGAAATTAACTAGAAAGAAAAAGAGAAATACCAGATAGTCTCACTTACATGTAGGCTATAAGGAAAACAAGCAAACAAAAGGACAAAAAAAAGAAGTTAAAACTAACAAACTGACAGCAGAACTAAAGCATACAGCAAAGGAGGGGGAGGGAGGGGAAAATCAAGGGAGGGATGAACACAGAGATTAAGATGATGGTCCATGGGTGACAAGGCAGTGGGAGAACCTCAAGATGTAGAACTATGTAAAATGTGTGTGTGTGCAATTAATTGAAAAAATAGAAAAATAAATAAGTTTACATTTTAAAAAATAATCTACCAGTAAAGTTTTGGTATTTGAGAGTGGAGAGTCAGTATGATATGTAATTGAGAAACCTTATACTCATATATCTGTAGAAGTGTTTTTGGGCAAACTCTACTGTTTGTGTATAATTATAGTTATAATTAATATAGAATATATCATAGTAACTTCCTTAAAAAAATAAGAGGCAGGAGACATTCATGACATCAATTGCCACTTGACAACAGGTCAAATAACAATGTAACTCTCATTGGCTTTGACACTGTGAAGGTCATTTATGTGTCCTGACCAAATTTATGTATTTGTTACATATATAAATCTAATTGGAAATACTATTGCTTGGAAGTTGAGGAAATACCTGTGATCTTAGAGGATGCACACTGCATAGACACTTCCCCTTACTTGTGACATTTCCTCAAATAGCCCCACAAGACCTGGACCAACCACTGCTTTCATCTTGTCTTCAGATCTTTTTTCTCCTCCTCCCACTCTTACTTTGTTTTTGCCAAACCGTCATCCTTGGTGTTCCTCAAGCGTACTTCCACCTCCGAGTTTCTGTACTTGCTGTTTACTCTGTGTGGAATGCTTTTTCCAGGACTATCATGAGTCACTCCTTTAGGTTTCTATTCCAGTATCGTTTTATTGGAGAGGACCATCCTGATTCCTCTCACTAAAAGAACATCACTAACCACTGACCAGTCACTCTGTTTCTTACTATCTGATGTTTTATGTGATAATTATCATGACACTATAATTTTAGTAAGAATACAAACGCAACAAGATCAGCAGTGAAAAACAATGTTGGCACAGTAGTTAATCATTAGTATTTTGAATGAATACTAATTAAGTAGGTGAAATGAATGAAAAATCATTGGTCAAAATATTTTCATGGCAACTAGATACAATGTAATTATTAAGTTGTCGAGAAGGGTAAAAGGAAATATTTTTAGGACATTTAAAGAAATATTTTTTAGAATCTATGACACAAATGTCTTGCAAACACCCTCTCACTTTTATCTAACAAGATGTAAATTCTACCTTAGCATATTCTCTTCCAAGCTTTAATGTAAATTCTTTTTTAGTCTCTAAATATCCTCTAGCAGCGACTGTTTCTGAAGTTTCTGATTTCATTTTGCTTGAATTTTTTTAGAAAAATATATGCTGTACTGTATAAACTTTCATTTGCGCACTCATTAATAGAAGAATCACATTATAATACTGCTTATGTTACTTTTAAATTTTCTTCCACTTTAGTTTGCCTAAATCAATTCTTTAATAAATTTTATATGCTGCATTTTGTTTTGAGGCTCCATTTTTTAACCAATCTTTCTATTGATTTTAGAAATTTCAGTTTTAAAGAAAAAATACTCAACCAATTAATGTGTTGGTCAATAATCAGAGATATCCAGATGGAGTTGAAAGGATCCATAGGCATCCTCCCGTGCTGCACCATATGCACTCATGTGACAGACTTTGGAACAGCCTCCCTGGAAGCTTGATTTGGGGAGGACATTGAAACACATGAAACAAGTCAGATATGGGACATTTGTTTCTATGTCAACTCATTTGAAAAAAATCAAGAAATTCATAACCAAATACAGATGAAGAGTAAAAATGGAGAGAATAGGGATTAGAAAGGCATTGACTGTAAAGGTATTTTTACTTCTGATAAGACAGTAGACCTTAAGGAACAGCCTTATAGAGAGAAAACTCCTTAGAACAAATGCATGAATGCATAGTGATAGCCACAGGAATGTGTGCAAAATGTACAGGTTAACAAGAAAGTATTAACAATTTGAATATGCCATTTATTCTGTTTGTTTGCCTTTCTGAGAATAAAAGCCTGACCTAGTCATCTATCTGTGTGGGAAGAGTAAGGTGGAATTAGAATTGCTAATAAGTTGAAAAAGAGGCCATTTGGAGTTTACTTTTGTTTTGCTTTCCCAGCCTTTCTGAAAGCAGGCAATCCTTAACTGCTGAAATACTAAATAAATGAGTCAAAGATGGAAAAAGGGGCTTGCCATTTTAAGGCAACAAGGAATAGATCTATACGTACCTATCTGCTGATTATCTCAAAACAAGAAAATCAAAAGAA
The DNA here is from genome assembly GCA_004024945.1 of Uropsilus gracilis. Classification (NCBI taxonomy): domain Eukaryota; kingdom Metazoa; phylum Chordata; class Mammalia; order Eulipotyphla; family Talpidae; genus Uropsilus; species Uropsilus gracilis. Next base: position 50,983 of record PVHY01005694.1, on the reverse strand, counting down.
GCAGCAATACAAATTGATCTTTAACATGACTAGTAGGTTCATAACTGAATCACCGTGTAAAAACACCAGGTGGTGGATGGGGTAGGGGGTGTGGGAAATGTTTTAGTAGAGAGGAGGAAGGTCACTCTTACATGCCTGTAGGGGGAGATACTAAAAACTCTTGAAGAGAAATGCACTGTGGAAATCACTCAGGAATTGAAGGTAAAATGGCTAAAGAAACATGAATATAGAATTCCAGGTCAAAGATAAATTTGATTCAGAATTTTGAAAAGAGTAATTGGTTGCCTTCTTCCAGTGTTGCTATTGAGGTGTCCAATGTCATTCTTATTCCCAGTTCTTTCTGATGCACAGTATTTGTGCATCATTGTAATGTGCTTTGACTTTACAATGACAGGCATGAACAAATCAATAGTATGTTCTGCTGAAAAGGGTCTATTTTGATTAAGCTAAGAGAAATAAGTTCAAGGGAAAAAGATAAATGTTGGATGGTTTCACTTATATAGAAAAACCAAACACAGAATCAGACAGAGACAAACTGTGAAAGCTGACCATACGTATGAGACATTCAGGAGAAGCCCAGGAGAAGAAAGGGGGAGGGTTGAAAACCAAAGTGATATACTGTGGTACTTTAGTGATGGGACAATAATGTGACCATACTTGAGAGGAGAAAAAATCATGCAGTCCAAAAATGAACAATGGTGTTAAGAAAAAAGCACTTCAAAATAAATTTTAAAAGAACAGGAAAACAAAATCAAGCCAAATAAATAAAAGCTTCCATTTTATATCATGAACTCTTTTTCTTAACAGAGTCTCCCCTTCCCTCCTTCCCCACCAGACTTCCAGGTAGATAGTTTTCTTCAGAACCCTGCATGGGGCATATACAGCAAGTTCCCACACTGGGGCCCTTACACATAAGCCAAGGTCATTGACTGACCAACAAGGTCTGGATCTGAGCTGTGGGGATGCCTCTTCCTTGGTGTCTTAGCTCAGCCTGAGGGACTGAGCTAAGTGGCATTTTCTTATAAATACTCTTCTTAGATTCTTTAGAGGTCTCTGCACTCCTTACCAGTCAATCCCTTGTTATTCCAACCCCCTGCTGCGTTGATAATTCTTTATATTAAATTTTCACTGTTCAAGTTAGGGTTTGTGTGCCTGCTCTCTCACAATCTGAGCTTAACTAGTAAAATTGGTCACTCAAAAGAGAGATCTGGGTTAGGAGTGGAATTGGGAAGAAAAAATGCTCTTACAGCTTCTTCTACTTTCTTGTGAGAGATACTAAATTAAGTCTAATAAATAATGGTTGTTCCTCCATTCAAGAAACCTCACTACATGTCTCTTGGTTTTTAGACTGGAAGGTACAGACTAAAGAAGATGGGACAGTTTGAAATTTGACAAAGCAACAATAACTTGAATGCTGTTTCTTGTGTTAGAGGGGCAGCTGACATTAATATAGCTGTTATGCATTGATAAGTAACATTGTGTAGCTAGGAAATATGTGATACTTCCCTCTTTTGCTTTAGAATTTTAAATTTCAAGAAGGACCTGGCAACATTATGAAGATTTGACTTTCTGAAAATACTGAGGTGTGACTGCTAACCTTCATTAGAATTCATAGTTTTCTTTCAGAAGGACAGAAGGGGAGGAGAAAAGAAAAACAAGCCTTTTGTGACGTGAGATGATTAACAAATCTCTGCTCCCAGAAGAGAGGGAAACAAGGAGAAAAGATGTAAAAGGGGGCTTAGGAGAAAAACAGAGGATCAGCCACTTTTGGAGGAGGATGATAGCTGAGGTAGCTTGAAGTTTGTGATCTTTGACCCCCACTGGTGGACTTATAACCTTAGCATGCATAAGCTGATAGTATAAGCTAAAGGAGTCTAAAGAATTTGAATATTTGAACTTCCGGTTGCACCTTGTTTTGTCTAGTTTTATTCAAATGATTTTCGAGAGGTTATGAGTGAGGCTTGAGAAAATGAACCTGATGTTGGTTCCTGTATGTTGGAGCTTTTCTATTACCTAAATTTGAGAAGGATGCCAAAAGAAAAGGAGAACACCAAGTTTTGGAGCGCATGCTTGAAGGAAGCTGGAACAGACACCAAAGGAGGAAAAGAAGAATGCCCTGTTCTTGGAAAACATGCTGGTGAACTCAGACTGATTAGACATGTGGTAAGATGACCAGGAACTAAAGAACAGTTTTGGACATATGGTGATGATATAGGTGCCATTGATACAGATGATACATATATTTGATATGACTATAGAATTGCAAATTTTATGGAGTGCTGGGTAATACTTTAATTTGCATACCTGCCTGCAGAACTTCTCCCCCAGGAATCCTTGGCAGGAAGACTTGGGAAGAAAGGTATAAAAAGGCTTGAGGAACAAAGAAAGGGATTCAGCCATTTCGGGGAGGAAAGATGGAGGCCAGGCCATGAGGCCATGAGGGGCATTTGGCCCAGGGCCATCGGCCCAGGCTGGTAACTGATGGCTTTTAGTAAGCATAAGCTGAATGTGCCTGTTGAAAGCTAAAGAGGTTGAAGATTTGAGCTCCATGTTGGAGTTTGTCTTGCTGAGTTTAACTAAGAAAAAAATGAACTTTGCTGGTTCCTGTACTGTGGAGTTTCTTTTTACTATCTGCTGGACGACAGCAAGGAGGAGACCTATCACACTATTGACTGCCTGCTTGGAAGAGCTGGAGCACGTCAAAAGAAAAATGTCTACTCTTCGAGCACCTGTAAATGAACTCTGAAGGATTGGACAAGTAGCACGGTTAGCAGGATAAAGAAGTACGGGTTTTGGACAATCTTGGAGAAGAGCTTTGGACAATGTTGAGGAAGGTTTTGGACAATGTTGGAATAATCAGGGTTTTTCTTATATGTTTCTTTCTGCAGAAAATAATTAGGATCACTTTGTTTAGTAATAAATGAGTCAACACTCTAAGAGTCTTCTCTGGCTTGGAATTTTAATAAAAGGCTGGGGGTGGTGGAAAGAACCTGCAATAGTGAATGTTTTTAGGCTGCAGGAATTGCACAGATTAAATTGAGGAAAGCTAATAAGTTGTAAACTGAAGTTTCTGAGTTTTTCTTCTGGTTTGGGAGAGAGAGCTGAGAGAAGCTGTGGGCAAGCAGCAGGGAATTCAGCATAACAATAATAAGTGGTAGTGAAAATGCAAGGTGTTGAGCTTTGAGTCTGCTTCTCAGGGAGAAGCTAGAAGGATTTTTCAGTTACAGTTACTAGTTACAAAGTTTCTTTCTTCCCACCTGATAACAGTGAGGTAACTGCTTTTTTTTTTTTTTTTTAATTTATTTTTTAGCACATGTAATGGGGTAACTGAGGTCTTTACATGCTTATTACTTGCTTACTTAGTAATAGATTGCTTGATCACTTTAAGAATTTGGTCTGCCTTTGAAATTATATAGCAAGACTGCTGGATGGGAAAACCCTGAAAGGGGCAGGGAGTGAAACAGGACAACCAGAAAAGAATTTTTAACTTTAACTGAACATATATAGGCCTGCTTCTCTCTACAAAGCAGGCTACAAACAGTTAACATTAACAATTGCCTTTAACTTGAACTGGACACACCTATGCCTGCTTCTCTTTACAAGCAGGCTTAAAACTGTTTATTAGCATTTTCACTGTTAACCTTTTATGGGTATGCAAAAATCAGCTACCAGCTTCTCTCTGCTTTCTTCCCCTCTTCAGATCTAAAAAGAAAAACGTAGAAACACAGTTTAAACTTTACATTAGTTTGCCTCAATTTATCCTCTTAAATTCCTGTGGATTTTTTCTACCATGCCCAGCCTTCTCAACCAAAATACCAAGTTAAAGCAAAATACCAAGACTACCAGTGCAGACTAATCTATTTTTGATGAAGTTATTTCTTAATTACTACAAAAGAAACATGTAAGTAAAACTCAGATTACTTTAACATTGTCCAAAACCTTTCTCAGCATTGTTCAAAGTTCTTTCCCCAGATTGCTTAAAAATCCTCAGTCTCTAAATCCTGATCATCTTACCAGTCAGAGTTCATCTCCAAACGCTTGAAGACATGTTTTTATGGCTGCTCCCTTGGCTTGCTCCTCCTTGTCTTCCACGCTGTCTTCTCCTTGTCTTCCAGGTAGCAGGAACTCCATGGTGCCAAACCAGCAAAATTCACTTTCTTCTCAGGCTTGACTTTCACACAGCCTCTTCCAGACACAAGTCAAACTCAGCAAAACAAACTCCAACACGGAGTTTAAATCTGCAAACTTTTTAACTGCCTTTAGCACACATGCGGCTAGCCTAGGCCAGTCAGAGGCGGTCCCAGGTCTTGGTCACACATGGCCAAGTTCACGTGACTCACATCTTTATTCTACAAAATGACCACTGCCAATCTCTCCTCCATTGAATCTCTCTCTATCTAATCTCCATATTGCAATCTCTCTTTTTGTTCCCACACCCTTTATATACCCTGATTTCCAGTCTTCCAAAAACCACACCTAAACCATTTCACTTCTTCCTCCCCCTTGCATCTTTCTAAAAAAAATTTTTAATTAAAGTCATTCTCACATTTTAGCATATCTGTCCTTAAAATCTGTAATCTTAAACAGGAGACAATAGGGGTAGCACCCCTATCAGGAGAGGTCTAGGAATAAAAGTTTTTTTGTTCTTTAGTTTGGGATGAAAAGGGCCCTGGGGCAAGCAGCAGGTATCTAAACGGCAAAGGTAATGTGTGTGTGAAAGCTTAAGGGTTAATAAAGGCTTCTGAATCAGACCTGAGGGCTAGCTTCTGAGTTCCCTTGCCAGCAGGGAGCAAAGGGGGTGAAGGATCCTGGGTAAGCCCCCTAAGCTGGGTGAGCCCTGGAGGAGGGGCAGGGTGGGGGTTTTGGTGACCCCACCCACCAGCGGATGACTGCTGCACAGAGCAGCCATCTGCAGCCGATCGGAGAAGCCATGTTGCCCCCTGATCCTAGCCCAAGGGGATCACTCAGGGAGATTACAAGGGGTGGGGCGGAGCCCCTTCCATTTCGCTCTCACTCCAGCTAAACTTCAAGAGGAGCAAGAACATGTGCAACGCAAACCCCATCATAGAATGGGTGAGGGACCATGCAAAAATCCAGCCCACAAGCCTGAGCTGGAGAGAGCAGATGGACAACCGAGAGAACCAGTGCACGCGAGACAAGAGGAACAACTGTAGACATGATGTCACGATGTGCACCTATGTGCTCACCAGGCCAGGAAGCCCTGGACCTCATTTCAGAGATGCCTTTCAGGAGAGCAGCGCCCCCTCCCGACACTATGGGAGAAGAGAGGAAGACCAAAGATGGGATAATTGGCTCCCCATCAAAACTGCAAACTGAGGCAGAGGAGATGATCTACAAAGGCCATTCACTGACGCCTGTATTCACAGAGAAACTTCTTCACCGACACTGACTGGGAGCAAGACCCCCTAATCCTGACACCAAAGCCAGCAGCAAAGCAGCAGAGATGGGATGGGAGAAGACGGCCTGCAGCAAGAAAACATGGACAGATCACAAATGAATACAGACTGGCTGCCCAACGCAAACTTAAGACTGAAAACCTACCAGCAAGGCTCGCCTGGTTCCAACAACACAGTCCCTCACCCAGTGAAAGGACACGGCCACTGGAAAGACAGAGACTAATGGACTCAACTCAGACTAGTAAACAACAAAGAGTGGGGTTTGAGAGAATGGAAGGGGCACCAGAGGGAGGAAAGCGGGAGAGGTATCCCAAAAAACACAGAGGTTGTGATCTAAAGAACAAAATAAATAATTTTTTTTAAGGTAAAGGTTTTTGTCTGGTTTAGGAAAAGTTGGTAAAAAGGGTTTTACCAGTTTTATAAGTATAAGTAAGATAAGTGAATTATCTTACTTATGTTGTGGCATGGAATGCCCTTCCTTCCATTATGGAAAAGTGTTGGTAAAGTCTGTTTCACATGACATTGCGTGAACCAGGGAGGTAAACTTCAGAGCTCCCTTCAAGAAGAAACTTACCACTCACTGACAAGGGAGAAAGATAGCTGATAACCTACATGCTTAGCACCTTTGTATCTATCTCAGCATTTGAGCCAAGACCCTGGTCCTCCCAGGTAGTGGATTATGATGTAATCCAAGGTCTTCCCCCTCACTCCTCTGGGACTCCACTAACAGACAACTTGGCAGAGGAGCACACATTCAAGTTGGTTGAGCCATTGTCACATCTACTACTGAATGTGAAGTGCCACCAGTCCTACTCTCACACATACTTTGACCTTTTCTAAGTATTTCCTCTTGAGTTCCTAATTCTGTTTCAAGTTAGTGATTCCTCTTCTTGTCTGCTCGCCTCAAGATAGAAGGGATTCAAATGTACAGGTGGTGGGAGCTGTAACTTGAATAAGAATTAATAATAAGTATTTTCCTGTATCCTCTATAAAGAATGTGCTCCCTGGGTGTAAAGATATTTAACATGAAAGGTCCAAAGTCGCGAAGATCAGCAGTTTGAGCTATCTAGTAGGTATGACAGCAAGTGAGGTTTCTTCAGCTTCCTTTCTTGGTCCTCACACAGGGTGCTACAGAGGGCTCTGATTCAGTTGATATACTACATGCTTGATGGTGGTTTCCATATTTCAAAATTTTTGCCTCTGAAATGTCACAGTAACTTCTTTCAGAGTGCCTCTCAGATATTCTATCACTCTGGCAGCTTCTGGGTGGTACAGTATGTCAGATGTCTAGTGAATACCGTGACCTGGATCCCTTTCTTCATCTCCTTCATTGTGAAGTGGGTCTGCTGATTAGATGCTATGTTGTATAGGATTCCATGCCTTAGATCAGATATCTGTAGATCCTTGAATCATGATGCTGACTGAGATCTGCTTGGACAGAAAAGGGAAAATCTACACCCAGAATTGATGTTTATTCCCATGGGAATAGTCCTTAAACTTGTCAGGATGGAAGATGTCCAACATAATCTAGTTGCCAGGTGGCTGGTTGGTTTCCTTGAAGAACAGTGCTATAGTGAGGGCTCAGCATTGGTTTGTTGCTGTGGGATGTTTGGTCATTCAGCATTGGTGGTGATGGGGGGGTTCTTGTGAAATTGGGAGGCTATGACCTGCAGTACTGGTGGAGCTACATTGCAATAGCAGCTATTGTGTCCTGGTGGGTAGCGACTTAGAGAATGGAAGTTAAGCCTTCTCATGAGATGTGAAGAGGTTGAGGAAATTAAGGAGAAAATTGAGAGAACGCACAGGGATAGGAGAGAGAAGTAGAGCAGAAAAGATGGAGAGCAGCAGGAGCTTCCAGTTGCAAGGTGCAGGAACAGGCAGGACCCCGACTGAGGAACCTAGAGAAGCATGTTGGAAAAATTTGTGACTTGTGTAAGCTGACTTGGAAGTTTGGTACTTCAGAACTTGGTTTAACTTTGAAACTGCAAAGGTTGGAAGTCATCTGGAGAGCTGAAGAGAAATTGCTGTGTTGCTGCTTTTACTGTAAGGCGTCTGAGGTGGTTGCTGCTGTTGCATTGAGGGAGTCTTGCTGATTACAGGCCACCTTAGAGTTTTTTTGTTTTGCTTTGTTTTGTTTTTTGAGACTAGGTCTCACTATTTTTTGCCCGTGGGACCGCAGGTTCTCGTTGCCCGGGGTATCACAGACTCAAGCAATCCCCAGCCTCAGCTTCCCAGGTAGCTGGGATGACAGGCACGCACCACCATTCCCAGCTATTTTTTGGAACTAGGTCTCGCTACGGGCCCCAGGAGGGACTTGAACCTCGATCCCTAGTCCCGGCCACTTCATAGGCTGAAGCTTACAGGCACGAGCCACCGTACCCGCCTGGGCCACCTTAGAGTTGAGGCTGAAAATATGCTGGAGCTGTGCCTTTTGGAGAAGAATTCATGATGCCATCCTGGTTTCTTTGTTGGATTTGAATCTTCTGTTTTTGAAGAAGGATCGATGGCATCATCTTGGCTTTTTCTGACTTGAAGTGAATTGCTGTGCTTTTGGAAGAAAGAGTGATGGCACCATCTTGACTTCTTCTTTTGGCTTGAAGGTGGGGCAGCTGTCATTTTGGGGAAGCACATGGCTGATTGCCATGTAGCCTTTTGGACTAGAGACTGGACTGGTTGGTAAGAACACCAAAAGGGTTCCTTATACCTTTGGTGACTTTTGCTTGTTTTGTCTTTTAATAAGTAAATTTGTTTTCGCCTCTTCATATGGTTTATGTGGTCTTGCTAGTGCTTTGTGGGGTAGGACAAAACTAAAACCTGGGGTGTGGCTGATTTAAAGGGCCAGCTGCTTCCATTTGTAAGTTTTGCTAAACACCCTGTTTTACCTGTTTTCTTACCTGGTATCAGTGACAGCTAGCTTATCCTTTGAAAGTAGAAGTAATTTTGTTGACACTACGCTTGGCCTCCATCCTGGAGTCTGTGCTCAGTCTATTCATGTGTGCATTGTGCCAATGACTGGGGCACATCCGCATGCTAACCAATGTGGGTGAAGATGCCCTAGCTTCTTCTTCATAGCTGTATTTCCATTTCTAAAACAAGTTTCTGTTATGTTTTTAATCAGAAGAGCAGAGATATATTACAGCGAGTCTCGTTCCCTAGAGCAACTCATTACAAACTTCAGTATGGATAAGACATCACCCTGGGAGCTAGTGAAAGTACAAACTGTGACTCAGACAACTGGGTTGAACCTCAGCTTCTGCATTTCTAACTTCCCAGGAGGAACTGCAGCTTTAGCTGTTCTGTGGACCGCATTCTTAGATGCTGTGGTAAACATACCCAGCATTCTGCTGCTCCAGAAACCTCACCCTCAGCCCCACTCAATACTCCAAGCTCACTGCCTGGATCCTACACAGGCCCCAAACCCAGTGTGCCAATTTTCTACTCCCTGATAAAATCTCCACCCCAGCCTGGGCACCCAAATCATTCCTATTAGGTTCTTCCTTCTTGCCTAAATACCCTAAGCTCACTGGGACTTCTGAAAGAGGTCAAGGGCTATCTCACATTGCAATTGATGCTATCAACTCTTGACTGAGCCTCCGTAATGTCTGTTTTAAACTTTTTTCCTCAAAATTTTCAAGAGTTCCTTTTGTTATCAGGTAAGGGGATCATTCCATCACTTTCCTTTTTCTTTTCTTCTTTTTTTTGGAGGTCTGGCTATTTTTGCCCATGGAACCGCAGGCTTACTTTGCCCGGTGTACCACAGACTCAAGCAATTCCCAACCTCAGCTTCCCAGGTAGCTGGGATTACAGGTGCGCACCACCACACCCAGCTATTTTATTTAGAACTAGGTCTTGATACATGCCCCCGGCGGGACTTGAACTGTGATCCCTGGCCCTGGCTGTAGCTTCCTAGGCTGCCACCTACAGGCATGCACCACCATGCTCAGCCTGCGGGACCATCCCTTTCCCTTTTAATCAATGAGGATATCTGCCAGTACACAAGCAGTTGCCCAGAGGTCAAACTTTTGTGATAAGGGTAAGCACAAGGGAATTATTCACAAAGAGAAGACAAACTAAGAGTCTAATAGTCCACATCTTCACAAGTGTCTCAAACAGAAAGGAACCCCACTCTGCTCCTCAGGGAACTGCGTGGGTTTTACCTCAATCTTAGTGTAGTTCAGTCTGAAACCTCTTTGTCTTGAGTTAAGTCCTTGCCTTGAGTCCTCAGTCACTGTATCCAGTATGGAGTGAGTTCCAAAACCAACACAAGGTCCAGGGCAGTTCACTTTGTGGCCAAGTTCTCTGCCTTCATCCAGCTCCCAATCTTCAAAGAACAGAATGCGGGGAGCCCCAAAAGTTTCAATAGCCCTCAGCTTCTGCTCCAGATACCTGATGCCAGATAAGCTCACATCTCAACTAATCTTTTTATCCTCCTCCTGATGGGGGGTGGGGGGTGGTGAAATTGGGAGACTGTGGCTCCCAGCAATGGTGATGCTGCATTAGAATAGCAACCTTGTGCCTTGGTGGGTGGAGACTTGGAGAAGGGAGGCCAAGTCTTGTGATGGGATCAGTAAGAGGAGATTTAATAAGACAGACAGGGAGAGAAGGCACAGAGATGAGTTGCAGAGAGCAGGAGGCCTCCAAGTTACCTCAGCGACATGTGCCTGGAGGGCCTTAACCAGAGCAGATGAGGAGCCCAGGGAAGCGTGTTGGAGAAATTTGTGACTTGTGTAAACTGACTTGGAAATCTGGTCCTTGAGAACTTGGCTTCACTTTGAAACTGTGAAGCTTGGAAATTGTCTGGAGACCTGAAGAGAACTTGTTGTGTTGCTGTTTTCATCGTGAGACGTCTGAAGTGGCTGCTGTTGTGTTCAGTGAGACTTGCTGATTTAGAGATTAGAGTTGGAGCTGAAAGAATGCCAGAGCTGTGCCTTTTGGAGAAGAATTGACGATGCCATCCTGGTTTTCTTCATTGAATTTGAACCTCCTGCTTTTGAAGAAGGATTGATGGTACCTTCTTGCCTTCTTCACCAGGTTGGAAGGTGAGAAGGCTACCATTTTGTGGAAGCACATGACTGAGGGCAACATGTAGCCTTTTGGACAAGAGATTAAATTGGTTGCAAGATTACCAAAGGGGTTCCTTGTACCCGTAGTGACTCTTGTCTGTTTTGTCTTTCAATAAGTAAATTTGTTTTTGCCTCCTCTTAAGGTCTGTGTGGTCTTGCTACTGCTTGCATGGGCTGGGATGAACTTGGTACATGGTTGACTTTAAAGGCCAGCTGCTTCCATTTGTAAGTTTTGTTAAGCACCTTGTTTTGCTTGTTTTGTTACCCAATATCACTCAAAATTCTCCTGCCCCGACCACCCATTCCTATACCTTTCTCTTTTATCCCCTTTTCTTTACCCACCACGCTCTGAATTGGTTCAGTTATGATCCCCTCCCTGGGCCTTAGAACACTAATACAGGGAGTTAAATGAGCAAACAACGTTGACCAAGCCCTACTAAAGATTTACAATATCAAGGTAAAATAATGGAGAGATCTTCTTTTTTTTCTTTTGAAACTAAGTCTCGCTAATTTTGCCTATGGAACCACAGGCTCACACTGCCTGGGGTACCATGGACTCAAGCAATCCCCAGCCTCAGCTTCCCAGGTAGCTGGGATTACAGGCACGCCCCACCATGCCCAGCTATTCTTTTGGAACTAGGTCTCACTACATTTCCCCGAGTGGGACTCAAGCCTCAATCCCTTATCCCCAGCCACAGCTTCCTAGGCTGCCATTTTCAGGCATGTGCCCATGCCTGGCCTTGGAGCAATCTTCTATTTGACTTCAGACACAGGCAGTGGTGATGCGCAAGTTTTCCCAACAAGCAGCACAGCTCATATTAGGATATCAACTTCACAGTAAGATCCCCCAGAGCAGATGACTCCTCTCAACTTAGAGAAATATCTGAAAGCATAAAACCCTCTTCTGCCTTCCTTTCAACCTCTAGGGAATGCTCTTTCTAGATCTGTCTTCATTTCCTGTTTCACATAAATGGTGTTCCCCTCCTTTCCTCCATGATGTTCTCTGTCCGGAATAGTGATAAAGTCTTCTCTACCTCCAAAACCCTTCTCATCTTCCTCTTCTCTCCAATGTGTCCCCACCTTTGAGTAACAATTTTCAAGTCTTCAGTCCTCCACTAAGAGGACTGAAGGGGGTTCTGACCACTCGTCTGAAGCCCCCCCACACACTTGGATGACTCAAGACATACCACATAGCAACAAACTGAAACTTGCGAATCCTACCACCTACCACAACCCACATCTGCATGTCCCCCTCCAGTTTCACATCTCAACAAATGCTTTAATTTAGTCAGTGACTCATACCAAAAACCTAGAATTCATCCTTCATGTGTGTGTTGCCCCGTATCATATAGCACATCCTATTGATGAGTCTATCACCAAACTATATCCTACGTCTCCCCCCTCCCCCCTTTGTTTTCAGTGCTACCAGTGTGACCTCACTATCCTGGTCCTTCACCTGAATTTTTCAGCAGTCCTACATCATGCTTCTAAGCTTTAACTCTAGCCATCTACTGTCCATTCTTCTTATAAGAGCCAAGAAGAATTTGAAAGTTGTAGATGTGACCATGTTATTTCTCTAAAATCCACGAATGGTGTCCTTTCGCACATAGAACAAACCCCAAACTTCTGCCATGTATTTCTGTTTTCTATTATCACGTCTGCCCTAGCTTATCAAGCACCAAACACAGGGACCTTTTTCTGTTGTTCATTGAGCATGCAATGGTCACTTCTGCCACAGCATGTGTGCTGTCCTCTTTTCATAGACTAGAATGTGTTTCTATAATACCTTGTTTTGTTTTGTTTTCACCAGTGGTATTTCTCATATTTAAAGTTGTCTTCATTGTCTATGGACTATCTCACACCACACTAGAATGCAAGTTTCATAATAAGGGGATCTCTTGCTTGCCTCATTCACCCAACAGTGAATAAATACCTAGTAGGTTCTAATAGAAACTATTTTCCTATAATTCACTGTAACAAACTTCTAACTTGCAGCCTCCTGCCTTCCTTCTTGCCCCCCCCAACACTTTTCCTCTGTTGTGACTTTCCCCCTCACCATCCTGCTGAAATTTAATGATCAGACCCAACTGTGTTTTTGCAGTTTCCTTAAAGTCTATGCATTTGCCACTCTTGACCAGATCCCTTCTCTAATTGCTAAGAGTCTTCCATGGATCACATCTTAACCAATTTCCTGCTCCTAATCTCCATTCATGAGCCTTTCCAATACCCTACACACATTTCTTAGTTTTATGTCATATTCTTCTTGATGAGCACATCTCATCAAGATGTACTCAGCTCATCAAGATGATCCTTGAGCTTCAGTTCTCCTTTGTCCTGGAGTCTAAACATACCCCAATGCCTCCACTCTCTATCTTCAAACTCACAGCCCAAACCCATGGTCATCCTATGATTTTACTATTGCTTTCCTTTAAAAAAAAATCTTCACATGTACTCTTTATTTCAAATATCTGTTAAATACCATTAGGATTATTCTTCAGGATAAGCACAAAATGCACCCCCTGCAAATACTTAAAAACTATATATAGGACTTTATGGAACAGAGGACAACACTTCAGCTTAAATCTGCTGGCCGGAAAGTTCTGAACTGACTCAGCAGAGAAAATGAAAGGGAAGGTGCCTGTCCGAATCAAACTTCACTTCCATCAAACAAGTCTGGGCTGGTCTCAGATTGGAGGCTCTGTTTTGGAAAATTGGAACACAGCGCAAGGATTCCATGTGTCTATTTGACTACACTCCTGGCTGAGGTACCATTAAGGTCAATGCCACTCAAATTGGCTGGTCAAACACCCATTGCAAAGAGTTCTAAATTCAAGATCAAGTTCTTCTGGAAATCCATTCCTCTTGGTGGCAAAGAAGTAGACACCCTGAAGCCAATTGCCTAAGTTGGGCAAGCCCCCAGAATTTTAGGGGCTTCCTTTGCCAAGCTGACAGAGTTCATGTTGACCCCAGTGGAAGCATGTTTGGACTTGACAAGACCTCACAGGATGACCCAATTTTATTTTTTCTTCTAAGGAACTGCTCTTCTCAGAGGATCAAGGTGGTAGAGTCCTCTCTGAGGATCTTGTACTCTCACCACTTAGTATGATCTGTGGGTACTTCTTCTGAACAAGTTAACTTGCTCATCTTTATCCCTACTGTCATGCTCTCTTGCCTCCAGATACACTGCCACTTTCACATTTTTTAGAAATTTCATCACAGTGATCATCTCTACAGTTCACTGACATCTGACTTTATAAACAGATAAGGTATGGTGGGTGTTGAATTTCTCCACCCATATAGCCTTTAGCTCAGGAGATGGTCAATTAAAGTTTGTTGCTTTGATGCATAAGCCTTCAAATTCCATTACTTGCAGAGAAGAAAAAAACAAATGATACATTAATAAATTTTATTGATATAACTACAAAAGTTGATGACATTAAAAGCTACATGCACAGTCAACTGAAATTTCCTTGGACAAAAAGTTTTTTCAAGTGTAGATAAAATTCAGTGTTGTGACTCGCAGGCTCCTCAACAAGACACAAGGACGTCAATTGAAGTTCAAAGTTGCAGGTTTATTACTGGTGCACCAGGGTCCCCAAGCCAGGGTGGCAAGAGAGCCCCAGAGCAGTTTCTGTTGCAACTTTTTATAGGGCAAAACCATCACCACCCCCTGTTGTGAAGCAAGCAAGCAGGTGCAGGACATATCCCCATAACTACAGAACATATTCCCACGTTCCCATAACCTTGGGATGCATTCCTATAACTTCAGGACACGTTCCCATAACTATGGGTTTGCAATAATGCTGACATTCATCATCTATCAGAAGGACAATGCTGACATTCATCATTTATCAGGAGGATAATGCTGGTGTCCACCATCTATCAGGAGGCGAATGCTGGCATCCATCATCTATCAGGTGGACAAGACAGTTGTCAGGAACAACCAGGAATAAGGGGAGGCAGAAAACAGTGTCAGACCAGCCAGCCATGGCAGATTTTCCACCAAAGGCAGGGAGAGGACACTGATTTCAAAATGGAGGTTTTAAACAAAATGGAGTCACTTTGGTTAGTCTGTTCTCAATATTCAGCTCAAGTTTTTACTCCAGAAAGTCTCTCTCCTCTTTAAAAAGAAGTGACTCCTTTGCTTTCTATCCCATCTAGTTATCATCATTTGTAACTTCCCCCTCATAATTAAGTTTCGTGGAAGAAGAATCTACACCTGTAGATTTAAAGAGTATACTTCTCCAAGTTGTTTTCACATTCCTTCAATGATCATACAGATCATATAGTGGGCCCTCAATAAATACTGAATGCATGAGTGAATGATTACAGGAACTCTTATTCCCCCTAATGTTATCCAGTTTTAAAGCTTCAAAACTCAAGAAGAAGCTATGATTCTGAAATCTAAAACTCCACTTTTCTCCATTATCCTGTAGATTCCTAACTACTAGTAAGTAGTTACTCTTAAATCCCTAACTAGAACTTTAAATTCAGTATTTTCCTAAGTGCATAATCTTTTCCACTAAGTGCATTTCTTAGATTCACTAACAAAATGTCCATCTTTTGGGTTGCATAGTTTTTTTTTTTGGGGGGGGGTGGGGGGAGTCAGTTCAAGTTTTAAACTGAAAATAATCATAGACTCCTTCCTATCCAGTCCTAAGTATCTTTTAAATGTGCCTCATACTTTCTTTGCCTGGCAAATCCCATCAACTCTTCAAGGCTTCACTAGTTATCACCAGTTTTAGGAAGGCTCATCTAAAAGGCCATTTCTCATTCTCTGTCTGCACATCACAGAACTTAGCAATCACAGAACATAAAAATTACCAGCTTGTGAATGCTTCTAGAGCAGAAAACAAGGTTAACTTTCATCTTTGACAGATGGCCAGCTTGCCAAAAATATGTTCAGCTGTTGACTGAAATGATCTCTCATCTGCATCACTTCCATTGCTATGATTGTGTCATCTTGCACCTGGATTACAACAGAGTTCCCAGCTACTATTGTTCCAGAGATGCCCAACTCTAAACACTCTCCACTCTGTGGTCAGGATAAATCTGTAAAACACCGATACAAACACTTTTTAGAGGAACCCAGAGGAACTGATACTTGCCAAAAATCTCACAGTGGGTCAGTGACTGTAGCAGTCTCTTAGCCATCTGTCACCAAGCTTTAAATGAAACCAGAAGCTTTATTCTAGCAAGTTCCATCCATAACTGTCCAACATGAATTTTTCAAATGGAGCTAGATAACAGATTATTGAAGCTACTCTTAATATCAAAGTATTTAAGCAACAAGGTAAAGGTCATACATTCTATCTCTAGCATCTTCAACTGTGATTTACTTGTGATGAAAATTTGATTTACTTCAAATGTGATTTACCATTGAAACACTGTTGACCGAAGGATTGAGAGAAAGCACTTTACGAATATTTTCAAACAAAATATGAGCTAACTCAAAACTAATATTCAAATGGAAGGCTCTTGATTCAGAGTCTCAGTAAATGGAGTTGGTGTCTACCGCAGTTGTTACAGCACCTCACAACTTTTGAAAGGCAAGTAAGTAACAGGAAGGGAGGCCCAACAGGAAGATTTAATTGCTTATTCAACTAGGTCACTCTTTGTGACAGGAAACAATGGCCAAACTGGGTCACTGAAACTTCTGGTCTTAGGTTGGCCTCATTTACTAAACCAAAGATAAGACAACTAGAAAGTTTTCTTCCCTACATATCCAGGCACTGACAATAAGCAAAAACCCACAGTGATACAGAATTTGCCATTCTGCTTCTGAATTACTATTAGACCAGCTAAGCCAAAAGATTCAAACTAAGATTTCTGGCTATGAGATGAGGAGTCAATAGAAGGAAAGCAGATGGTCATGGAGACTTCAGAGAATAAGATAATCAGGAAAGTTGCATCTGTATCTTTCCTCTTCCATGTTGGTGCAGATGAGATCCTAGCTCTTAATTCTGTAATGATAACTTCAAACCCCATGGTCTTTAAACTGCAAACTCATTTCTTCATCACCTGCTCCTTGTTTTTGATGTTGTCACGTTAGGAACATCAAGAGCAGTACAAGGACCTCTTCATCCATTTCAAGCTTGACATGTACGTCACGAATGCAGGCCACATGCACAACTTTCAACTTTCTGTAGTCATATTTTAAATAGTAAAAAAGAAACTAATTAATTTAAATAATATTTTTGTTTGACTCTACATTTGAAACAGTATCTTTTCAATGAGCAATAAATACAAAGAATTACTAATGTGGAATTTTGCAAGGTTTTTGGTTACTAAGTCTTGAAAATGGGGTTTATCTTCCACATTGACAGCACATCTCAATTTGGTAGAGTTACTTTCAAGAGCACTGATCTACATGTGATTCCTCAGTGACTATGGGGTAATTCTTTTTTTTTTTTTTTAAGACTACATGTTGCCGTTTTTGCCTGTGGAACCGCAGGCTCACGTTGCCTGGGGTACCACAGACTCAAGCAATGCCCAGCCTGTTTCCCAGGTAGCTGGGATTACAGGCGTGCGCCATTACACCCAACCATATTTTTTTGCAACTAGGTCTCACTATGTGCCCCCGGCGGGACTCAAACCGTGTTCCCTGGCTCCAGCTGCTGCTTCCTAGGCTGCAGTTTACAGGCAGGCACCACCATGCCTGGCCTATGGGGTAATTCTGAACCTTGATAGAAAGAAAATTCTGGAGGATCTTATACCATAATGAAATGCTCAACCTAGAAATGGTTCTATGGCAACACTCAACCCCAAAGGGTTTTGGCTAGTACAGTCTAACACTTTCCTGGAAATTCTAGCTGGGAGGGGGCAAGTGGGATTGTAGCAGGCATCTATCTGCCTAAAGAATATCTTCCTATCTCTATGTCACTGTTAGCATTATGCTGAAAAGCCTGAATTCTTCTGGCAATACAAATCAATCTTTGTTTTTTTTCGACCTAGAACTCATTTAATCCTTTCTTGGTGCCTAGATCTTTCCCATGCCAGATGGAACTCAGGCATATTACATTATATTTTCCAGTGTCTCTGAGGTAATAAAAAGTCTTCCAATCACTCCAAGTCACAAAACCATAGCAACTGGGTGATTAAAATGTTGCATTCTATACAATACCTTGAACCTCCTATTGATTCAGAGTCTGCCTTCCACAGATCAGGACTACAGGGCTATGTCTGCAGTGTGGAGGGGGCCATGACCATGGAAAAGCCCTCTGTTTCTCTGCCTTTCATCTCTTTCAATGACTCCAGAAGTAGAATGGTGGCTGATGAGAGGCAAGGGACAGGAAAGGCTTGCTTTTCTGGTACTGACCTAACTTGGTGTTGGTTTTCTCTCAGCTTGTTTAGATTCAAAGGTGCCTCTTCAGAGAGGCTGGGGTGGGTTTTCAGAGACACCACCCACCCCAGCGATGTGTCGATGCCCTTCCCAGGAGACAGACCATGTGTGTCCTCATGACTGGCTGCTTCTAGGAAACAGATTTTCCCTTCCCTTCACAGAACTCAAGTCCTTTCAAAGCAGGATGTCCTCTCAGGTGGAATTTGAAAGCTCCTACCTGTTCTCTTACTTGCAGCACATATGGGGAAATGCTCACCCAGGTGTCCTTTGCCTCAACAATCAAGGAACACAAGCTGATTCCAGTCTACCTCCTTTCCTTACCTCTACCATCAGGGCACCAGGCAGCCACAGTCACTGGCCTGTGGCAGGACCTGTCACCAAATTCTAGACTGCAAATTCCAGTGATCACAGATCAAGGTCAGAGTTTTGAAATCCTTAGCAGTCTGCCTGCAATGAAAGAAAGTGCCTTCAGATCACCCCCAGAGAGTGGGGAGAGAAAATCCCATTGCACTGCAACTACTTTTCCCAAAGAAATTATCTCCCTAATTTCTAATTATCACTTTAAATTTTTCAAATCTTTTAGTTCTTCCAGATAGGAAAAGAGCCAAGATTTAACCACCTTTGTGCAAGTCCCATGTAGCCTTGATGTGGGAGTATCTGTCATCCACTAAGTGCTCTCATCCCTTTAGAGAGTATCTGTTGAATAGAGTCAAAAAGAAACTTATTTTTGCCAATGTGTTGTCCTGTATATGGACCATCCAGACCAGCGTCAATCATTTTACCTAACATGATCCTACTCTTCTCGTCAACAATACCACGGAGGTGCCGATGTCTTCCCTTTGCTGATGTATTTATGCAAACTCAGTCAGATTGGTGAGGAACCGACAAAGCAGATCTGATATTTGATTTTCTTACTAGGAGACATCAACTCCTTTCTGTTGTAGGGACTGCAAAATCTGGAGTAAGATTAAATTATTCGATGTCAGTGGATTGATCTGTGTTAGAAGTACCTTGTTAAACAGCACCTCATGACAGACACCAGAAAGGAGCCTGAAGAAGCCACCACGTGTCTGCCCTACAAGTTCCTGACATGCTCGTCCTGACTACCCACCTCAGCTACTCCTGGAGACCCAAGCAGCCTCATCTGTTGTTGTCCAGGAGTGCAAGACTACACCCAGGAGAAGGGACATAGTTCCAGAAAAAGAAAAGATCCGTGGGCCAAACATGGACCACCGACTTCAAGTGAGAGGAGTTTGAGTGACTAGAGGGGGTAAGGGAGATGGGGTCGGAGGGGTCGGGTGGGGGAAAAGGGGTACAACATGGAAGGCAGGGCCAAACCTAAGGGGAATGACAACCATACAATAATGTATGAAAACTACAAAATAAAAAAAATTTTTAAAAGAAGTGCCTTGTTAGATGGAACCTCAAGTGCCCTTGTTAGAAAGCAAAGCACCAGCACTTCACCTTGGTTGTGAGTTCACCAGCTAAACTCCTTGCTATTCATCCTGGCCTTTCTGGGAAGGCTTGTTCAGCTTCATGGCTTTACACTCATCTATAGACAATCTATTTCCTCTGAGCTTTCTTTTAGAAGCAACTTCTCCAATTCTAAGAAACTTTTGATGAAACAAAACCCAACTGACCAGAATTCTAAAATAACAGGAATATTTTCTAGGTTCTAATTTTTTTTTTTTTTTTTTGAGACTAGGTCTGACTATGTTGCCCACGGTAGTCAGGATCCTGTGGACTCAAGGGATCCCCAGCCTCAGCCTCCCAGGTAGCTGGGATTATAGGCACCCACCACCATGCCCAGCTGCTTTTTCAAGACCAGGTCTCACTATGCTGCCTGGGTAGTCTTGAACTCACAAATTCATGTGATCCCTGGCCTCAGCTTCCCAGCGCTTGGATTACAGGTGTGTGCCACCAAGCCCAGCTGGTTCTAATTTTTAAATAAAGCAGTAAAACACAAGAAATCTAGTCAGTATGAGAGAAGGAAGGGCACATCATGTTTCAGGTATCCTGACATCCAAATGCAGCCATTTCCTTCTCTGCTTGATGACACCCAGAATTAAAACCTCCAGGAAAGCAACCCTCGGTCAGCAAAGAGAATCTCAGACAGCGTCACTCCCCTTCTGAGGAAGCCAGAAACCTGGCCTACAGCTCTGGGAGGCTGCTTGCTTGATATTTGAAGAGTGAGGATCAGCCTGATCATCACACTCCCAACACCTTCTGGTGGATCCATATTTCATTCTCAGATTCTTCTTACCTCACCAGGGAAAGGAAGGAGAGTTTTTCTTTTCTTTTTCTTTTTTCTTTTTTCTTTTTTTTGGGGAGACTAGGTCTCACTATGTTGCCCAGAGATGTCTCAAACCGGCAAAAGAAAAGAATTTTTAGCCTCAACCTCCCAGTAGCTTGGATTATAGGCACATGCCACCGTGCCCAGTTAGAAAGGAGGACTTTTCAATCACATTGAATTTTCCTGAAGTAGCCTCTCAGAATGCTGAGCAGAGAGTCTCCACCAAGATACAGGCAAAGGAGGAGGAAGAAGAAGAGAATGAGAAGAAACAGTTACACTGTGGAGCTCCAGTACCCTGCAAACCTCCAAAATATAGCCCTTTATGTGTGAAGCCTGATTTTATCAAGATAAAATTAACACAGGATAGATAATAACATTAACACATGAGATTTAAAATGTACAATTTCACAATGGAATATTATTCATCAATCAAAAAAGACAAAATATGTCATTTGCAGCAACATGGATGGAGCTAGAAGGAATCATGTTAATGTTAATGAATTGGAAAGAAAAAGAAAAATATGGGATGATCTCACTTATATGAGGGATATAGGGGAAACAAACAAAAGGACAAGAAAAATTTTAAACTGTCAACGGAACTGAAGTATAGAGCAAGAGCGGGGGAGGAAGAGAAAGTTGGGGGTGAGGGAGGGCACAAGAGATTAAGATGGTTCACAGGTGATGAGATGGTGGGAGAACCTTGGTGTGAAATGACATTAAAAAAAAAAAATATATATATATATAACATAATAAATAGAATTTAAAAAAGAAAAATGTCAAATAATTATAATTTTGGAAGTGATATTATATGTTTAAATGTAAACTCTAAGTATATTGAATCAGTAAAACATCATAATTTAAAGATAAAATAAAATGCACAGTTTAGTAAGTTTTGGCTTATATATTGCACCATAATCAATAAATGAAAATATTCATCACTCTCCAAAGTTTTCTTTTGAAATTTCTACTTCTACCTTTTCCTCTCTTCTCTCCTCCTAGACACCTCTAAAAGTGTCCCACTTTTAGACAGTCATTGATCGGTTTAGCACCCTGGATTAGTTTGCATTTTCTAGAATTTCATGTCAATACTCTATGTACTTCTTCAACTGATTCTTTTTATTCAAGTTACTTATTTTGAGATGTATCCATGTTATATCTCTCAATAGTTCCTTCCTATTGATGAGGAAATTTTGTTTGAATATACACAATTTCTTTATTAATCTTTGTTAGATATTTGAATGGTTTTCAGTTTTTTACTATTATAGATAAGCTCATCTAAACACATCTGTTTTGTACAGACACACACTGTCTTTGATTCTGGGTATAAATCCCAGAGTGGAAGAGGTGTTGCTTATTTAACTTTTTGAGAAATCATCTAATTGGTCTCTAGGTTGTGCCATTTTGCTCTCCCAAGGCAATGCACAAGAGTTTTATTTCCTCCACACCTTTGCCAACACTTGGACGGGTCACTCCGTAATTTGTCATTCTAATAGGCTCATACCAGTATCGTACTGTAGTCCCAGTAAACATCTTCCTAAGTACTTATTTGCCATCAATACATCTTTATTCTGTTGTTTCTTTTTTATTACTAACAAAACATGACTTTTGATCAATGAGCTTTTTATTCTCAGTGTACACTGAGTAAAAGCTAGTAGAGTAGGACTTTGAAAGTTTTAAGTATATATGTAAACACACACATATATTTATAGACACATACAAGGTACTCAGCTCAGGACAATATTCTGTGACATAGTGTTAGAAAATAAAATCCTCAAAAGCCTCAAAACCAGTATCAACAGTTCAGAGCTATTTACATGACTATATCTAACCAGAGTTTCCCTTTAAACAAAGTAAAGTGGCTGAGGGCCTAACGGAAATCTTATTGCAGCTGATAAGGTCATAAGCAGGGTGTTTCCATAGCAACAAAGAGCTAGCCAAAAGATGGTTAAAAAAGACAACAGCAACCACCAAAAAACCCAAATATGTCCCAACAGAGCAGAGTTCTTAAGCACCCGAATTCAGAAGCCAAGCAGATGTGGGTTTAAATCTCTTTCAGCTACTGACCCAAATTCTTGGGCAATTTGATTAATCTTATTTTTTCTATTTGCAAAATGGTAATAAAGTTGCCATACATGATTATGGTAGAAATGAAGTAAAAAATCTGCATGGAATGCAGCTCAACTCCTGATACAAGTGGTTGGCATGAGTTAAACTCCGTTTCTTATTATGGAGGAGGATTTTTAGGTGAAAATTATCAGCATGAACTCAGAGACCAAATGAACTGGTCTAGACATCTAACTATGGTCATTTCTTGCTGTGTGAACTTGAACAAGTCATTTTACTTCTCTGTGCCACAGTTTCCTCAACAGGTATTTATAGAACCCTATTATGCCCAAGCCCTGAGGAACAGGAGGCATGTAAAACATTGTAAAACACACTTTTCTGACCTCAAGGTCACAATCCCTAAAACAGAAAGCATAGATGACAATTTCAACCAACATGCCATGTGACTATTGGTAAATACCTGGTGCAAATAGATGGTAGGAAAATTCAAAGAAAGAAGGTTTCCCAAGGAAATGAGGGAAATACAAAGATTGAGGGGCACTGGCTTTAAGCTGGACTTTAAGGGGGAATAGGATTGAGGACACCAAGAGACAGAGAACAGAGAGTGAGCAGGACAGAAGAAGTTAGAGCGGGAAGGTGGACTCCCAGAGAATGAGAGGGCAGTGTAGCTGAGAGAAGGCTGACACAGGAGGGAACACTTAGGAAAGGTAGGTGGGAGCTAATTTGGGAAGGGGGTCTACCACTAGGCTATTAAGTCAATATCTAAACTGTAGGCATAATCTCAAACAGCTTATTGGAGGTTTTTAATCTTATTGTTGAGAATTACACATTTTTTTTCTTAATTTATTTTTCATATTTTGTGGGTATAATTTCTTCTTCTTTTTTTTTTTTACATTGTTATCTACTCCAGGGTTCTCCTACCACCTTATCACCCATGAACCATCGTCTTAATCTTTTGTGCACCGTCCATCCCCAAGTTCCCCCTCCCACTCTCATCGTCTGCGCTTAATTCTGCTGAAAGTTTATTTTAAATTTTTCTTATCTGTCTGTTTGTTTTCCCTTTATGCCTCATAAAAGTGAGACCATACACTATTTCTCCTTTTTCTTTCTGGCTTATTTCTGCCAGCATGTTTCCTTCTAACTCTACCCATGTTGTTGTGAATGACTTAAGTTTGTCTTTTTTGATTGATGAATAATATTCTATCATGTACGTATACCACAACTTTCTGTACCATTCGTCTGTTTGGGGGCATTTGGATTGTTTCTATATCCTGGCTATTGTAAATAGTGCTGCAATAAACATCCAGGTACAGGTGTCTTTATGAATTAGAGTTTTTGTGACCTTTGGGCAGATTCCTAGAAGTGGGATTGCTGGATTGAACGGTAGTTTCATTTTCAGTAGCTTAAGGGTCCTCCGCACAGCTTTCCATAGGGGCTGGACCAGTTTGCATTCCCACCAGCAGTAGAGAATTACACATTTATGAAATCAGAATCCCTGAAGTTGAGCCTCAGACTCATGTTCAATGAACAAACCCCACAGTTAACTCTGCTGTGGACCAAACTGCTATGGCCTTTAACACTTGCATTAACGCAGCGGCTTCCATTCCCATGTAGGCTGGCAGTTACTGTTTCCTTGAATTCCAACGGAACCCTATGAGGGAGACAGGGATTTTAAAAAAGCTGATATGCAGAAAATACAGTTGAGCCACAGACCAGATCTTCAGACCCAAGTCCCAGGCTTCAGGACCACTGCACTTTCTGCTGTATCAGATGACTTCCCCACAAACACCTGGGTGAATTTTCCCAGGAAACTTAACATAGGTCAAAGTCAGATAGCAAAAGTTGTGTCATAAACACACTCTGGTCATCTTTATCGCTCTCCTCCAAAGGCATCTAAATTTGACTTTTCCTCTGCCTTAAAACTGAGTTATTTCAAACTAAACTTAGCCTTTAAGTTAAACTTTCTTATAACTTGCATCACTCCCCACAATTTCCTCTCCACTGCTGCTGCCTCCAAAGCCACCCTTTGTAGTTTTGTCCAAAGTAGACGACACACGGGACCAAAGGAAATGATGTCAAAGCTCTGCTTAGCATTCCCTAATTTCTACCAATGAGCACTGGGAACTGATTTGTAACTTTAATCAGAGTTTCTAATTCTGCTTTTGAAAATCGCTCTTTGCTGTAGAACTTTAGTCACTCTGGAATTTTTGTATCGAAATGACAGTATTATTTAGAATCATAGCCAGTGCACAAGTGTCCGTGTTTGTGTGTGTCTATAAGAGACACATAACAGCTTTCCTTAAAGCAGTCTGTATTCTCCACCTACATTTAAGATTCTCACAATTTTCCCCATTTTCTTTTTTTTTTTTACAAAAATGTTCAGGTTGAATGCTTTACTTTTCTCACTTGCTGGCTGTCACATGATACAGGAAGACATTCTTGTCCTTTATACATCTTAAATCTTCCCTGAATGATTTTGTTACAATTTATCAGGTGTTAAGAGAGAGACTTTTAACTAGTAACATAACGGAAAAATCCTCCTCTTCTAGCTTCTTCCTAAGAAGCAGGCTCAAGGCTGTAGTAGCTTGCATGTTCACTGACCACTTACCATTGTTTTACGGAGTTCCCTGTTGCTTGCCAGCAGATTTTCTCAGCTCTCTCTCCCAGACCAGAGGGAAAAAAAACTCTTACTTGCAGTATTAACCTTTGGGTCCTTTGCCACCCCTAGCCTTTTCACTAAGGTTCCAAGCCAGAAACAAAACTCTTAAAGAGTGTAGACTAATTCATTACTAAACAAAGTGAATTCCTAATTCTTTAACTACAAGAAATAAACATAAGAAAAGCCACCATCATTTCAACATAGTCCAAAACTTCAGTCTCTTAGTCCTGATCATCTCACCAATGTCCATCCAGTCAATCAAAGTTCATCAGAACATACTCCAAACAAGCATCCTTCCTTCTCCTTGGCATGTTCCATTCAAGCAGGTAGCTGAAGATGCTACTGTCTCCTCCTTGCTGTGTCATCTTCATTTCAGGTGGTAGAAAGAAACTCCGAAGAACAGGAACCAATAACAGAATCATCAAGGCCTCCTCACAGGCTCTCCAAAAATCCCTAGGCTCACTTTAACACACACCCTCAGCTTAAATACGCTAAAGCCATGAGTCCACAGGCTTGAACCTACGGCCGGGCTGCCCACTTCGGCCACACAGCCTGTTCTTACATTGTCCTCCCCAGAATGCTAACCCTGAAATGGCTCACCCCATAATGGCAGATCCCCTCTTTTGTCTTCAAGCCTCTTTATACCATTCTTCCCAAGTCCTGCGGTCAAGGACTCCTGGGGGTGGGTGGGGGAAAGTCCTGCAAATCAAAGTACTACCCAGCCCTCTGTGAAATTTGCAAGTCTATAGTAACAGGAGAATAGCTAGCTCTTTATCAAATGTATGTACCGACTGTTAACGGGGGTGGGGGGAGGCGCCCCTGGTGTCTCTCCTATAATAGGAATTCTGGGTAAATGCTTAGTACCCTTTCTCTCTGGTTTCCAGCAGTCTTCAGAAGGATTAGAAAGTGAGTGTTCTGTTGTCCACCTCACTGAGGGAATTGTCTGTCACTACAAGTATCACACTCATGTGAATTTACCTATTGTGCCTGATGGGATCTGAGCATGAATTGTAAGCCAAAGAAGTACAGATCTATTTAGATTATAAGTCTTTACTCTAAATTTCCATTTTGGCAAGTGAAATCAGCTCCCACATTAGGAAGATATATATATAATACAGAGAAATTTTCATTTCTCTGCAGGCTACCATGTACAATAGCACAGATCTTATATTGTAAAATTCAAAGGAGTCCTAGGCACCTAGACGCTAATGTAACTAGTGCCCCCTGGAGTTGGGCAGTGCACATATATTTTAGAGATATTTTTGTTGGAAATTTCTTTTCCCCTAAGGTAAACATTTTTTGTATCCACATTAGTTAGTGATCAGTTAGGAACTCTTGTCTGCCTTAAACTTGTATTCACCCCAAGAATAAAGTTAATAATACAGCCTCTTGATGTCTCTTATTCCCTAAAACATATCTTTACTCTCAATGTTTTCACTATCTTTTACTATTCCCTAAGATAAACCTACTTGTTTAAAAAAAGATAATAAAGTCATTGGAATGGCTTTGAGATGAGAAATGATGTTACTCTCAATGAGTGAAAGTGGTTTGGAGAATCAGAGACTCATGGAGACAAAATGCCATCACACCAAAAAGACAGTAAACACAGTCATGTTTATTTCAAGGCATAAAGTTGACTTCTTATTAATAAATATTTTTAATATTGGAAGCTGCTTAGTACACTGTGCAAGTTTTAATAGGATCATTACTAAAGGGTGTCTTTATAAAGATCTTTATATCAAAGAAAATAATTGCAGAGTTTACTAAAGAATTAGAGCAAAGTAGCCTTTTATCTGTACACCACTAATAAAACAATCTGAGAGTAGGAATAACTTCTGGGTAAAGAAATTGCGAGAGGGAAAGAGAGGAGTCACTAAAATCAGGAAGGATTTTTCTACTTTCCTCATTTGAGGCCTCAAAATTTTAAAAGTGGGTTTGGAAAGCACACCACCATGCACATATCTGGTTGTGTGGGTGCCTTCTTTGTCAATTTAAAATTAAAATCACTAATTAATAGAAATGATAAAAAGTTAGAAACAGGTACTCATTTTGAATTAGGTCAGACTGTTCTGGTTAATAATGGGTTAGTGAGGCCCCTCAGAGATGGAGCAGAAGCTACTATAGTTTGAACTTGAACTTCTGGCATGGTCACAATGTCACTGACTAGAGAACTGAAGGCTCCACACAATTCTGATGACCATCACCAAGACCATTGTCTTTAGTCTCTTCAGTGGTGTCAATCCACACCTAACCAGAAAATTTGAGGTCCAGGCCCTGCAACCTTCTAGGGGGACTGCCCAGGCCCCTTGTCCACAGAAGGAACCCATGAAGAGAATCTATTAGCTCAATTCTCTTAGTAAACATTTAAATATATCTCCCAGATTTGGAAATTCTCTCCTACCACAGTTATAATATATGACAAACAAGGGGACAAAGATAGAGTGTTCTAAGATCAACATCTAGTCAGGGTGGAATATGTCAGCTCTGACTGAATACAGGACATGAAAAGAACCCTGATCTCCTGGCTCCTTCAGGTCTTTGTCTCAGAAGACATAACTGTTGGGATGGACTAAGTAACAGAAGGTTTCAGCAGAAAAGCCAGCACTGCAGTGCTGGCTCGCAAGAAGTTTCTGGATAAGGTAAAGAAGAAAGAAGAGAGTTCTCCTTCATTTTGATACATTCTCACTTGACCAAGAGCAAGAGAAGTCTTGGAGAAGCAGGGATGTCTATGCCTAGGTCTCTTAGTTCAGATTGGCAATGGTTTTAAAAAGAAGAACCTTGTCTTCTCAAGGCCTGGGCTTAGTCAAAGAAGGACACCAGCTGGACAACCAGAGACACTGTCATGCCTGTGGTATTAGAATTGAGAGGTGGGAGGGAGGAGAAGGTTAAGCTAGAGATCACTTTAGGTATTTCCTGGTTCAACTCCTTTGTTTTCTAGAAGAGGAACCTGAGGCCTGCAAAGGCTAAGCAGTGTCCCAAGGTCACACAGCGTGTTCTATCTATTTGGAGGCCACAGATAGTGGCAGAGAGGCTTCAGTGAACAATGGAGTCAGCACACGTGGTTAGTTACATTCAGATCCCCCGCAGGTGGAGACTTCCACCCTTGGACCCTTCTTATTGATCCGCCATCAGCAGTGGACATGTCCTGGCCTGAGTTTATCTGTGGGCTCCTGTAGGCAGGTGATGAGGCTCTGCAAGTTTATCCTCACTTCCCAGTTCGGGAGGCCACCTGGATAGCTTTGATCCACTCGGTGCGCTCCTTTGGAGTGGCTGCTTGCAAAAGGTAGTGAATTTCACCAGCTGTGATGATCTCAAAGAGGTTCTCATCTTCACCCCTCTTACCTGGTAAAGAGAAAGTGAATGTTGGTGCATGGATGTGACACAGAAAGGTCAACTTATTCACCTTCTTTCTAGAAGGCATGAAATCTCAATGTTTTGAGTGTTCTAAGGCAATTAAAGTTGTAGTATAGTTATGTATATTCACGGCACAACTAAATATACAGTATTTACAAAAATAGTTACATCATATTATCAAGTCTGTATGTATGCGCGCTCAATAAATAAGTAAATCTCCTTTTTTATAGGTTACAATCAAATGAAATGTCTTTGTTAGGCACATTATACTATTTATTAAGTAACTTCTAATCATGTTTAACAAGTACATTCTCTATTCATAATATCAACCAAGAACTGAGCTTAACTTATTAAAAATATTCCACCCACCAAAGCCCATCACTAAAACTACTAGTTGAGCCTGAACTGTTTTTTTCAGCATTTGTTATTTATTAAGTTTTGTAGTTTTAGCATAATCTTTCTTTTTAACTTATTTATCATTATACTATTTTTATTGATTGCACATATCTCTATATATACATACGTATATATATATATATATATATATATGTATATTATATCATTGTAGCCTGAATTAGCTTTAAGCAAGGATTAAGTTGGGGTTTCTGCTGAAAGTCTTAAAAGACTTAAAACATGCATCTCAAAGCAAAGACAAAAATCTCCCTACTCCTGAACTAAATAGAAGAGGAGCCAGCAGATCCAGGACTATAAATAGATAAGCTTTTATAGCTGCAATCTCTATAGTATTATAAATCCAAAATGGCAAGACAAAACCTACATGTGAAGGCCTAAACCATATCTCCCCAGTGATACCACATTCCCTGCACCAGGTAAGTCAGTAACTACCAGTCTAGTAATTCCATATACCAAGGTCACTGGGCTTATGATTGGGGTCAAGAGCCATCTGGTTCAACCTTCTCATTTCCAGAAGAGGAATGAAGACCCAGACTAGTTAGGCAACTCATCTTACCAAGTCACGCTGCTTACCAACAAGCACAAACCTACCCCATGCAAAAGACTGCCTTTAAGGCATGAGATGGCTCTGTGACCAGCATCAGAAGTTAACCAGTCTTTCCATTGATGCCTGGTCTAAAGATTTTTCTCAGCAGCTCAAGACTTGCTCAAGGTATCCACAAAGTCCTTTCAACTTCCTGAGGTCCAATGCTTCTAAGGTTTTCAGATAGTAAATTCATGCATGCTGATGCCTGACTGATTGAATGACTGATTGCCATTGGCTCATGTTGCCAGCTATGGGAAGAACACATTCTCTCCCACAGAACTTCACACCTACCATCTGAGTTGCTCTCCACTGAAGTCACCACACAGCCTCTTAAATGTATCGCACCCAGAGGATCTTCGCCCTGGAAGAGAGAAGAGTCAGTTGTTTTTCTAAAGTACAATATATGGATATACCCTATCCTGCAGGTGCAAACATCATGCTGACTCACTCTGATAAAGATTAGAATCCCCCAGATAGATAAAGCAGAGAATAATGAAAGGAAAAAGATTGAAGCTCCTCCATCTTCCACTTCAGTAGGGCCAGGGGTCTAGATGAGGAGACACAAATCAATGTGACCATCATACCTGGTTGAAAGTGCTAATGATAGTGGAAAGGCTAAGAAGATCGCATCCTTTTTTAAAAAAAATTATATATAAATTTCACACCCTTGTAATCCCAGGGATTCACCCCCTCCCACCCTCCCCACTGTTCCCCGCCTTTCCCCCCTGCCCCAAGTTGTGTGCTTCAGTTTGGTGGTTAGCTTGTTATGACTTTTCCTTATGGCTTTGGTTTACTTTTTTCCTATATCCCATATATTAGTGAAACCATTTGGTTTCTGTCTTTTTCTTTTTTACTTGTTTCTGCTAATATGATTTCTTTTAAGTATATCCATGTTATCATAAAATAATCAAATTTGTCATTTTTAATTGATGAGTAATATTCCATCATGTATATATACCATATTTTTTTCATCTAGTGATCTGTTTGGGGGCATTTAGGTTGTTTCCATGTCCTTGAAATTATAAATAGTGCTGCAGTAAACATCCAAGTACAGGTGTCCCTTTGTACCCACATTGAGGTATCTTTTGGATAGATTCACAAGAGAGCAATTGCTGGGTCAAATGGCAGCTCCATTTTCATTAATTTGCGGGTCCTCCACACAGCTTTCCATAGTGGCTGGACCAGTTTACATTCCCACCAGCAGTGTAAGAGTGTTCCTTTCTCTCCACATCCTTGCCAGCACTTGTTCTTGCCCGCTTTCTGGATGTGGGCCATTCTTATTGGTGTAAGGTGGTATCTCATTGTGGTTTTGATTTGCATTTCCCTGATTGCTAGTGACATTGAGCAGTTTTTCATTTGCCTGTTGGTCATTTGTATTAAGGACCACATCTTTGTGAGAAGAGTTGAGTATTTTAGGTCCCTCACAGAAGGGAATGAAAGAAACCTGTACTGCAAACAGAGGCTGAAATTCCAGCCCAGACAGTTGTCTTTGCACTTACGCATTTGCTCATTTTCTTAAGGGGAAACCTGCATAATCAACAGTCTCAATGCTGAACTTAGAGAATGCTCTCATCCAAGTTGCCCAGAAAGCATAATTATCACTTTTTTGGACATTAAACCAAAAGCAATGTGTTGGAATGATTGAATTTTCCTGAAAATATGAGATTGAGGCAAAGAAAGAAACTCTGTTTACCTAATAAGTGCCAATGGAGTGTTTTTTTCCCATCCCTGATATTTGATAATCTCAACAGAGATCTCAGGTTTAGGAGGGTGGAAATAAAGAAAAAGGAGTGGAGAGGAAAGAGGGATGCACACAGAGCAGAAAGGAGGTCAAAAGAAAACCAGTAAAGAGCTGCAGTCGAGACTTGCACACAAATGGATTTATCAGCCACAGAAACTCACTCCAGCGGGGTCATAGTAGTGCAGATATGCAGGGTCTTCTCTCAGGATGAACTTCCTCACTTTCCAGTTTTTTCTCCTATGCCCCTGTATCCAGGAACAAGATCAAAAAAGGAATAATGAGTTCTTGGTATCACTCAGTACTCATAGTACCAATTATTTGTCTTTCTGAGTTGAAAAGAGGTGCAGAAGGACTAAAAAACAGTTGGGAAGGTATTAAGTGATCAATTAAACTATTCTGAAGTGTACCTTCCAGCTTTAGGATTCTGTAGTATGCACAATGGACTGTTAGGTAATGGAAGGGGAATCACAGAGGTTCACGGCATGGCCCTACTCTTCAAAAAGTTTGTATTCTGTGTGGAAATGTAAAACAACAAATATCTATTACCTGTACCAATGGCTTGGTACAGGTAGTAGGTTTCAAAGGAATTAAGAGAAAGTTTGGGATATTAAAGTAAACCTTGTAAGTACACATTCATACGGGACACACAGGAGTTAGGTGGGTGAGAAAGAGTTGAATGGGAAAACTATTGACAGCAAATAGTAGCTGTGTGAGGCACAAGGCTTTTCAGGTGCTGAGGTCTAAGCCCAGCTGAACTGGAAGGCAAGTCTCATGAAGAACAGCAGAGGTAAGTTTAGAGAGTGGAGAGAGACTTGGCTAAAAGTAATAGGTGTGAGCAGTCAAGGATGGTCCTCAGTCAGAAGTGAAAAGATTATGATGACAGACAGATAGATGATGGATAGATGGACGGATAGATAGATGAAGTTATGATTGCAATAATTGGCATCAAATTATTAGGGATTAGCATCCAGTAAAATCCCCATAGAAAGAGGAAAGAATAGTCCTTTGACTGACATAAAGGAGAAATAGATTGGCCCTTCCTGACAGAATTACACCCTGACATAACCTTGACTGAGTTTTGAGAACAAAATTTGTGTCTTGTTTATCATTGATTGGCTGCACTGTGCCTGGCACACAGAAATGGCTTCTTCTCTGATTGTCAATTGCTCCAAATCACAGTTATTTCATTTAAGGTATAGCAGGCTTTTTAAAGGCCACA
Source organism: Uropsilus gracilis (assembly GCA_004024945.1). Taxonomy (NCBI): domain Eukaryota; kingdom Metazoa; phylum Chordata; class Mammalia; order Eulipotyphla; family Talpidae; genus Uropsilus; species Uropsilus gracilis. Next base: position 18,831 of record PVHY01005694.1, on the reverse strand, counting down.
GTGAAGCAAGATTTCACACAGGAAAGTCTGATAACTACAGAAACAAAAAAAAATTAGATTAGAAGATATAAAATTTCTATCTTGTCTGTACAGTGTTGCTGTTTGTAAAGCACCACCTACTGACAGACACAAATACAAAGCTTTCAAAATGTTTCACTATGCTTGTGTGAAAAGCAATGAATTATTTGTAATTTTAGCAAATAGTGTCACCTTTAAGGTGCCAGGTCAAAGGCATTTAAAGGAGGCCTTAACCTCTGCCTCCAAGTGGGCAGGGGATGGAACCGGGCATCTCTGCCAGGTGCCCTTGGTGGGGGGTAGGGATGAAGTCCCCCTTTTGCTTTACTCCAACCTCAATCAGACCTGCACTAGGAATGAAAAACCTAGTTTCTCCTGCTGCAGATATAATGCAGAGGAAAGGAAGTAATAATGGCTAATGACCCTGGTGCACTCACCACCTGGGTGGGACAAGCAGCTTGTCAGAACCACTAGGACAGGAAGGTGAAACCAGCAACTGATGTGACTTGTCACAGAGTTCCACCTGCATCATCTTTAGCACTGGGGAATCAAACTCCCCTGCCCACAGTAATGTGCAACATCAAAGAGGCTCCCTCCTTTACCAACCAATGGGGGAAGAAAGTCACAACAATTGACTGTGGCCCCACGACAGAACTGCTTACAGGAGAGAAAAGAGGAGCTGGACCCGCCCCCTGGGGAAGTCTGTCCCCAGCAGAAAACACCTCCACCGCCAGTGGTTGGGAGTTGGGTTCCCAAACCCAGATATCAGAACCGTATGGTACAGAACCAGCATCCCGTGACAGACACCAGAAAGGAGCCTGGAAAAGCTACCACATCTACCCTACAACAAGATCCCAACATGCTCGGCCTGACAACCTGCCTCAGCTACTCCTGAAGATCCAAGTAGCCTCCTCTGTTGTTGACCATGAGTGCAAGTCCACACCCAGGAAATATGGACACAGTTCCAAAAAAAGAAAAAAGAAAAGAAAAGAACAGTGGGCCAAACATGGACCAACAGTTTGCAGCGAGAGGAATTAGAATAACCAGAGGGTAGAAGGGGGAAAGGGGGATTAGGGAATAAGGGGTACAATACAACCATATGTACCTGACCAATATTGTATAATAGTTACAAAAGAAAATACTAAATAAAGGAGGCCTCAAAGAATGGGTCTGTCAGTTGACTGAGCATTTAATCAAGGTTCTCATCTCCTAAGAGTCTTTTGCCTGAAGAGTAGAAGCAGGAACCCTGAATATCTATGAGAGGACAGGAAATATATCTATCCGCTTTATCAACCCTCAAAGACCTTTGTAAAGGTGCAACTTCTGAAATACTTTTTTTTTTTGAGACTAGGTCTCATTATTTTTGCCCATGGAACCGCAGGCTCACATTGCCTGGGGTACCACAGACTCAAGCAATCCCCAGCCTCAGCTTCCCAGGTGGCTGGGATTACAGGCGTGCACCACCATGCCCAACTATTTTTTTTTTTTTTTGGAACTAGGTCTCGCTACGTGCCCCCCAGCAGGACTCGAACCAAGATCCCTGGCTTTGGCTTCCTAGACTGCCGCTTACAGGCATGTGCCACCATGCCAGGCCAACTTCTGAAATTCTTTTTATGAATTTCTACTCTTTTGCATTGGATAATGTTGCCTGTAAGATAAGGACACTAAAGTCTCTGCCTCTTAGCATTTTCTCCTGGCCTGCAGATGCATGTCATGTTCTCTTATGCAATTTCTGAATGACTACCAAGTCATCGTGAGTCAATGGAAAAGGAAGATAACAGGAAGATGTGAAATCAGCCAAACTCTGGCCAACCATCATTGACTTCCTCACATCACAATGTGGCACAACGAAGAGCATGATGCAATGAAGATGGACATCTGGCCACCTTTCACTTAATGAGCTTTTCTGAGGGGTTTTATGGAAAGCATACATGTCGAGGCTTCCCAAGAATTGTCACTGAATCATCACTTACTTATACCTGATTTAATTGACTCTACACCAAGAAGGGTGCTGAGATTTACCCAAGATACAAGAAAAGCATACTGATGACCCTTAAACAACACAATTTGAACTGCCCTCTTCTATGGATTTTCTTATAAAAAGACTATGTAAACATTATAGATAAATGCAGTACAGTACCATAAATGTCTTTTCTTTTCTTTTCTTTCTCTTTTTTTGAGACTAGGTCTTGCTATGTTGCCAGGGGTACTGCAGACTCAAGTTGCCAGGGGTACCCACGGTCTCAAGCGATCCCCAGCCTCAGCCTCCCAAGAAGCTGGGATTACAGGCGCCTGCCTGCATCCAGTTGTTTTTTGAGACCAGGTCTTGCTATGTTGCCTGGGGTAGTCTCAAACCCACGAACTCAAGCAATCCCAAGCCTCTTGCCTCCCAGCGCTTGGACAATAGGTGCGTACCACCACACCAGGTTCTTGTGATTTTCTTGATAAACTACTTTCCTCTAGCTTACTTTATTATAAGAATATATTATGTTTTATATATATATATATAACACACAGAGTAGGCGTTAACCTACAGTCTATGATACCAAACCACAGCAACCTATTTACAGGTAATTTTTAGGGAACCCAAAGTCATATGTAGATTTTTCACCACTTACCCTTAATCCTTGAGTTATTCAAGTCAACTGTTTAACACACTGCTACAGTGGAGGAGTAGAACTGGTCACCCCAAAATACACTACTTTGACACATGAATCATTTTGAGCCGAAGGTAAGTACGACTCAGTAGACTCAGGAAAGTTTTTCTTTACCTTTCTTTTAATAGCCTAAAATGAATTTAGATTAAGGACCTGTTCCAGGAAGTGAGATATATGACCACAAAAAACTACAAAGAGTATGGGCTAAATGAGGTAGACACAGAGGTTGTGAACAAGATCTGTTTGTTCAAATGTCTGTGTCTCATTGCCTGGCAAGGCAAACATGTGTTTATTAAGTCATTTGCTTCTCCCATCTTTTATTTTCTTCCCTTTTGAACTCCCAGCTTCTTAGCACTTCTAGGTTGGATGTCTTCTAGGTAGGATGAAGTATAGTCCCCCCGTTTCTTGGCTGTCAGGGAGCATGTGTCTTCGTGGTTTTCCCATACTTAGAAAATTAAATTATTTTTCCTGCTAACCTATTTGATGTCATTTTCATTATTAGACCAACCAAAGAAACTAGAAAAGTAGAAGGAATTTTTTTCTCCCCTATGTCTCCATCATTTTCTGATTATATAAATAATTTATTTATATATATATTTCACATCATTGTACTCCCTGGGGGTCCATCAAAGAGTTTACATGTGGTTAAGAAACTAAGTACTATATTCATTGTCATAACAAAATGAATTATATTTAAAAGGATGATGCAGAATATAATCTAGTCCATTCATTTTTTTAATTCCCAGTGCTTTCTGAGTAAACTTATCTCCTCTGGGATGAGAGAAGTGATGGGGAGAACAAGACAGGAGCAGATTGCCCTCTAGCTGGACACAGCTACTTCTCATCTGAGAGGTGTGGGACATAGATACCCTTTTTCAAGCCAAGCCTTCCATCCAGGTTAACCTAGCTAATCCCCAGTAGTAGACACAGGAAACTTTCTTTATAAGGCTTCTAAAGAGGACACTTTAAAAAATTTCCCCAGGTGATTACAACATAATATGAACCAGCATTATAAACCACTCAGCTAAGAGATTGGAAACATAAAAGGAACTGAATTCAAATAGAAGAGGTTTTTGTCCACTCTCCCCCCAAAACAAATTACAGAAAGAATATTATAAAGAATAGAATTCCTGAATACATGGAGAGTTGCTGTCTTTCTGTTGAAAGGAGGTTTTATAAAGATGACTGTTTCAACAGTGGTATCTTAGTAATAGGATAAATTCACTTTGATTTCTTCATTTGGTTTTCAGATTTGGTTATATAATAGGATTGTTTAGGAAGCACTAAAATGCAGAAACTCATTTAATTGACCTGGGAACCAATCTTCAGAGATCCTTGAAGAATTATAATATGCACCAAGTGGCCTGGCAATGGCTAAATTGTACCTCTCAAAGACCGGGTACAGAAAGGCTAGGAAAACCCAGAAGTAAGTTTTCGTCTAGTGTCTGCTCACCGCATACTCAGGCACCCACACATTTCAGTGGAAGGGAAGAGAGATAAGTAAATGGAAGCACTTTTACTATTCAACATCTCTATCATTTGGATGACCTCTGTCAGTCTTTTTCTCCAGTTAACTAAAGGGCCATATTTTCTTTGAAGCACATTTTCCCCATTTTGCTAACAGACGAGTTTCCCTAATTCAACCTGCATCTTCTGCCCTGCCTGTCTTGGTCCTCCTGACCTAAGACCATTGTGATCATCTTCTTTGCTATTTGTCAATCTTTCACTCAGTGGATTTTTATTTTTTCGTCTAGTTATCTGGTGGTCAAGTAAATAAAATACCATTTGGAAATTTAGAAATGAAAAGAACCTGGTAAGGAAGAAAGAATAAAGGTGCCACTTACCTGTTTCAATAGACACCCCTGCTTAATAATGACCCCTCTGAATTCTTCTTTCAGAACCACATCATCATCACTGGAATTTTCTTCACAGAAAAAGCCACTGTCTGGCTATTGGGAAACCAAACACAAGTTTATTTTGCTAGTTGTAGGCCTATTACTACTTCCACCGTCTTTACCTCCTCCTCCCCTCCAGTCACTACTGGGTTGGTTTTTTTCTTTACATCCCCACCTGTCCTAGATTAGCTCATTTCCCCTCTTCCATTTACTAGTTTCTAGATGCTTGCTTCTGGTTGTTAGATGCTCTCTTGACTCCACTCAGGTGTGATAGCTTCTCATTTTCATAGGCTTCCCAAGCTATATCCAAAGTCTAGTTCAGGACATGTCTTCCCTCAAAGGCCCGTTTGAGGCCAGGGCTGGCCAATTTATAAGACTCTGCCTCCCCCTGACTCTGCTAAGACACAGTCCCTCTACTTTGAGGTCAACGGCAGGTATCAAGACTCATCCTCCAAAGTCAGAAGGGAATAGCAATTTGCAAAACTGCCTGTGGAAATAAACTATACAGAAGAAGAACAGCCCCCATACTGGGTAATTCTAGAATCCCACAACTAGTTCAAGGGTCTAAAAAAAAATCCTGACTGTGGAACTTCCCCCCAAATGAAATGAAACTCTCTCTGAGGCAGCCACTTAATTTTGAAAGCAGGATTGTTCTCTTAAGCAGCTTCCTAACTTCTGCGCACTGACCACAAATAGAAACAAAACTGCCAAATTTCCCCTAGAAATCCACTGTTGCTGGATTTCTCCCCATGGCCCAAGATTAGCTCCATTTTGCATAATCTAGTGTTCCCCAATTTGTGGTCAGCCTCCCGTGGGAGGTACACAGATGGTTGGGGGAGGAGGGGATATGAATAAAACCATTTTGTATTGACTCACATATTTTAAGGTATGTTTGGAGAAAATACAATTCACACATTTGATAATACGGTTCTCTCTAAAAAGGAAACTCTATGAGTTGCAATTTTTACCTAATATTTTTATTTCACTGTTATTATCTCCTTTGACTAAAAGAATGTTTGGTATGTATTATAAGTCTATAAATTGTAATAGATTTTAATTTTAAATTTTAAAATAAAAGTAGGTATGGACATGGAAAATACTTATCACCACCTATTATTAGGGAAACGCAAATTGAAACTGCAATGTGCTATCACCTCACTTTTCTCAAAAAGATCAGAAATAAGTGCTGGCAAGGGTGTACAAGAAAAAAGAACCCCTTGTACACTGTTGTTGGGGATATAAATTGGTGCGATCTTTATGAAAAATAGTGTAGAGATCATCAAAAACTTAAAACTACAACTATCATAGAATCTAATAATTCTACTGTCTGAAGAACATAAAAGCACTAATTCTAAAAGATACACATATCTTGATGTTCACTGCAGCCTTATTCACAAAAGTTAAGATCTGAAAACAACCTAAGTGCCAACTGACAGATGACTGGATAAAGAAGATGTGATACATGTACTCTATAAAATACTATTCAGCTATATTTTTAAAAAATGAAGAATTTTGTCATTTTTGTGACAACATGACTGAAACTGGAGGGATTGTGTTAAGTGGAATAAGTCAAAAAGAGGAAGACAAATACCGGTGTCAGTCACCTGTGGAATATAAAGAAACAAAGCAAATGATCAAGCCAAAACAACCCTTTGATGCTGATAACAAAATTATGGCTATAAAAGGGGAAGGGATCGAATGTAGAATGAAGAATAATGTGGTACTGGCAGGTCACTTGGCAGTTCATTGGATCGGGGTGGGGGGGTTACTGGAACTTTGATAGAGAGTGTCGTTGGTAGTAAACATTGAAGGGGTATGAAGCTATATTCCTAAAACTGAAATAGTGTTGTAAATTAATGCTACCACCACCATTAAAAAATGGTGTATCAAAGTTTAAGAAGTTCATTTAAAGACATCTATTCAGATAAATAATAGCTTCCCTTAAGCTGATACATCTGGATGTGGAAGGCATTGTGTAAGGGGACAGCCGTCAGGTTGAGACTTGGGGAGTATTCTGATTATAAATACCTACCTGGCCTCTCTCTCCTCCCTCTATCACCTCATCTAATAATTCTTTGTAGGGCTGGGCTCTTTCTCTCACATGTGTACCCATGCCCTAAAACCACCCTAGAATCTGCCCAGGGCAGCCCCATACAAAAAGCATAGATGGGTAGTCCCTTTCACTTACAAAGTAGTAGAAGGCATCAGCGTTGTCCAGGAAAGGGTTTTCAGCTGTCCCATCCACTGCGCTCTTGGACAGGTCTCCAGCAGGCTGCAGGTACCCTTCGTTGAGCAGTGAGGAGGCAATCATGAGACCCTCCTGGCGATTCCTAACAGACTGGTTGGAAACCAGCCAGTCAACGACGCAGTTACCTGTTTGGGACCATGGGATCAAGGTCAACTCTTCTTAGCAAAGAGAAAACCACTGGCCGTCAGCCCTGGAGAGTTCCAGAGCACCCATGTGTCTGTCTTGTCTAGTCTTCCTGGTTATTTCCAGAAGGAAAAACAAAATCACTGCGATAGATAGCAGGAAACAAAAGGATCCATAGAAAGATCCTTGTTATGGTTACTGTGTTATCCATATGCTCCTTAAGGAGCAGCGCATGCATCAAATAGTTTTTACTAACCTACTTATTTATGTCATGAACAGACATTAATTACACACCTACTAGACACTAAGTAATACGATGGGACCTGGAGAAGGCTTGCTCAGGGAACTAAAGAGAAGTATGGGAGGAAAGTAGGTGTTGTAGCAAGAGCATTTCTGGGGGTCACTACTGGGTCAAATCTGCCAGGCGCATGAGCAGGGGACAAGGGCTTGTGTGGGCACCTTGGGAAAAGATTCCATAGAGGAAGTGACATGCTGTGCCCAGTCTTAAATATGAGTAGATGTTTGCCAAGCACATAAAGCAGGAACCAAGAGGAACCAACACAGGCTGAGGGGGCAGGAATGTGAACAGAAGCACGCAGTTAATGAAGCAGCTGAGAGCAGATTTGGGGTAGGATTTGGCAGAAAGTCAACAAAGGAAATAAGAGGGAGAGGAAGGCAGAGAGTGAGTGGGGAGAACTTTGATGATACATCAGGAAATTTGATAATGAGGCAAGTTTTTCAGCAGCAAACAATGATCAGGTGTGTATTCACTCAATTCAAATTTGATGTCGCTAGTTGTAGTGAATGTTACACCTTGGCAGGACCTGGCAGGAACCTTGAGAAGTCAGTTAATCAAAGTTCTGCCTCAAGAGTTGATTGCAAAGAGAATATAATGAAATTAACCCATCCATTGAGTTATGAGCAAACTACCATGAAGCTTTGTATTGTAAAAAGGCACATTCTTTACAAGCACAGCCAACGAGGGGGTCAACCCAACAGACAGTGTGTCTCCATGACCAAAGCAAGAGCAGTAGGAGGCGCCATTCATGAAAGAGGAGAGCAACTGGTGAAAGAGTAGTCCATGAATTTCATCTATGAATGGTTTTTGACCAGCTTTCTTTCTCAAAAGATAAATAGATACTTTATTTCTGCTTTAAATCCTTACCAAGATCCTATTTAAAAAGCAGCACAGTAACTACAAATCTCACTTGAAGAAACTCAGAAAGTTCAAGTGACTTCTTCAATTCTTACACATGAGTTCTTACACTGCACCCTCACTTAAGTGAAGGGATGTGAATCACTAGATTCCAGACTTGTTTAGCTAGGCCAGCTACTCCTTGAAGGACAAGTTCAGTGTTGTCTCCCTGTCTCCTGACACTCAAGGTTCATCGCATGTCAAAAGTGACTAAGTCCCATCAAAAGTGACTAAGTCCCATCCCTACATTAGATTTCTCTTCCTAGAAACAAACCTACTTCCAGAGGAGGGTTTCATCCACTGGAATTGCTAAAACTCACCAGAACTTACACAGAAAGAACTTAATTAAGTTTGACCACAATCCTCTATGACTCAGAAACCCATTTACACAAGAAATGCCTGGCCTGACCTGGCCTTATACCCAGATCTACATCAGAACTTCCCCTTATTTCAGCACTCAAGGCTTTGCCTTGGAGACCTTAGTCCTTCTAAAGATAGAGCTGTCCTCTTGTCAGCTTCCCTGGTCACTGCCCATGGCTTGGTGCTTGATCCAATTCTCAGCTTGGACTTTTCTAATGCTCATGGGCTACTGTCTTAATTCTTTGATGTTGAATCCTCTGGAACATTCCCTACTGTCCTAGACCACGTCCTTTACTCTTTCACCTTCCCAATCTTGACCTAATCTTGACACTTTTATGATTATCAAGTGACCACACATTCCTTCAGATTCTACATCTGTTATGTCTTTTCTATATTTTCCTCTCTTAAATTCCCCTGTCGCCATAAATAAGCCATACCCAGCATCTGACAAAACTAGTACTAGACCAGACTCTACATCCCACTTTTCCCCTTAATAGGGCACCAGCCCTGCCAGTCTGCTCATTTTCTTTGCCTAGATGAATATCTCTGCAACGTAACTTGGAATTCACTTTCCTTTGTTCAGCCTCCTTCCCATAAATATGCAATGGAATCCTACCCATCTTTCAAAGTCAAATTTAGGAACCACCTTCTAGTCATCTCAACAACCTCCTGAATTCTTGCTCTTTTTTTGAACAGAACTGATTGTGCAGTATGTACCTCTTAGTCATAACAAGCGCACTGAGAAGTTGCACCATATAGAACTCTGCTAAGTCCATTACAGAAAGTCTATAAAGTGCACTGTGATTATTATCATTTTATAGACAGAGAAAGTGAGTCCAGAGAGGTTAACTATGGCCTAAGGCAGCTAGTAAGGAGCCCAGTCAGAATATGAACCAAAGGATATGTTGCAATCACTACACTATCTAAACACTTTTTTTTAATGGGCTATAGCTAAAATATGACATCTTTATTTCAGGTGTAATGTAACAATTTGATATTTTTGCAAGCTCTAAAGTGATCACCACACTCTGTCCCGTTAAGATCCCAAACTCTTAAACATTTAATGTCTAATCCTTCGCTGCTTCCAACATAAAGTTGTCACTTGAATCCTATACTGTATATCTTCATTTCTGTTTATCATACTGAGGGTTTCATCTTATTCAATTCTATCTATTTCAACATAATGTCACTTGCTGAAAAATAAATAACTCTTTGACATAACTGGAACTTTTGAAACATTATCTTGAACAACAAAGCTCTTTTATAATCTGCCTCTGTTTCTACATTGGGAAGTTCAATTCTCATGTTCAATGGCCTGTGTTCTATGACTCCATTTACTTGCCATGCTCCTCACTCCCATCCCAGAAATAAGACTGAGGGAGAACTCCATGTTGTCCTTCATTTCAGCTGCCCCACTTCAGACATGCTGGGTATTTTACCTGTGAAACAGTGATTAAAAATCTTCTTGTCCTTTTCCAGGTTGAGCTCTTTTATGCCTTTTTCTGTATCTTTCATGGACAAATACAAGGCACTGTGCAGAGATGAAAACAGATGGTGAGTGGGGACATTTCACATCGCAGGATTCTCTCTAGGAGCAGCCACCATAGAGAGCTTGGCCATATGCACAAGTTTCCCCTCCCCAGAGGTCCTGAGCCTTATCTTCCCATAAGATCATTAGAGCAGAAATTTCGGCAGAGCTCATATTTGCAGATTTCTGTGACTATTCAGCATTCAGTAGCATCTACCAAACTGGTGTTACTGTCTTTTAAATTCACTATGTAGTTGATTTAACTCTAGGTGCCTGAGATGGGGTGTTGAGTCCCAGTTAGGTGATGATGATGATGATTATGAAAGTTTCCCTGTTTTTTAGACATGTTCTAGGTCTTTCAGATCCCTCAATTCTTCCAAGTGTCCTTCAAAAGACTCTCTGGTATAAACACTTGCCTCCAAAAAAGTGAATGTTTTGTCTAGATTTCTGTCTTAGTCCAAATATTAAGAGAGAAAGCTAAATAGTCTCATGCTGTCCTTGAAGTAATAAAGACAGCCTTATCAGAGAAATCACAGGAACAACGAGCAGACCACTTTCATATACCCTGTGGTCCACAGAGCAAGTGTCATTCCCATGTGGCTCTGACACTTGTGGTCAAAAATGTGGCCGCGTGATAACCCACCCAGCAGCTGCACTTAGACCAGGAGCTTCCTTGTAGGTGTTCACCAAAAACTGTGTTGGTGTGAGAAGGTGTTTGGTCTCAACAAGCTCAATATACAAGCTTCATACTTGTCCTGTGTAAGACTTGTAGAAGAGATACTTTGGTCTCCACTTAGGGATTCCCTGACTCAATTTTATAAAGAATCATATTGGACATGTTAAGCGAGTAACAGAATTCTTTCTGACAAGGCTTCTGTTTCAGGGTATGTGCAACATAAACACAAAACCAGCAAAAAATAAAGAGCCCCATCAAGGAGCTCATGTAACAGGAGGAGATAGAAAGAATCTTGGACAGGAGCTGAACTGACCCATGGGCCTCTGACAAGCTCTAGCAACTGTCACCTTCAAGCCCAAATCAACCAACATCAGAGGCAATTAAACCAGGTCAGGGCATAACCGGTTTCCGCTCAGAATGGGCTTTCACCCCGGTTGGCTTTGCTGACTGTGAATGTGTGAACTTGAACTTGAAATCTTACACATTTGGACATAACACCCCTGCCTTTTCCCACCTATTGCAGGTCCTGAAACTTTTTTTCAAAAATAACTTATGATGGCTACTTTATAAAAATATAATGATGGCCTCTTTCTTTCTTCCCACCTCTCCTTCCTGTCTCTCTTTTTGATGAGACTAAATCAAAAATGAGGGAACTTATACTCTATCAGCCTCCCCTCCTCAACTGCCAGGAGAAGTTACAAGCACTCCTTCACACCCAGGAAAGCATCTTGGTTCACTTATGTGCCACTATTGGCCTGGAAGGGCAAATACAACACTCAGAGGTAAACCAAGTCAGCTGTGAATGAGGATCTGTTAGATGATTTCATCAAAAGGGAGACAAAACAAAGCATAGAGGGAAGCAAACAGAAATTCACCCCAAGTCAATGGTTTCTGGTAGCCGAATGGACCTCCTGGTGGATTTCCTTGCAAACTTCTGCCCTCCTTCAATGCATTTTATGGCCTTCTTGGTATCCCGAACCCAGCTATCTCTTTCCTCTAGGTAGGCTGCCTGGAAGAAGTGGTCCTGCTGCTTGTTCGTGGTGATCTTAAATACAAACTAAGGATCAAAACACATCGCATTAGACCAAAGGACCAATGAATCCAACATAAACCAAGAGAGACTGAGTGAACACAGGGGGTGGGGGGTGGAGGAGGGAAGGCATCCCAGTAACCATTTACCTTATTTACTTATGTAAGAATTTATAAGAATTTAGAAAAAAATTAAAATTAAAAAAAAACATATTACATTAGGCATGATTCCAGTCAAGGGGTGGAGGCCCTTTATCAAGAGCAGCAGTGAGCCCACCCTGTTCTAGGAATGCTTGACCACGGGAGACCCAAATGCCTAGGAAGTGATGCGAAGCCAGTTAGTACTGTTCACACTGTGGACTCTGGGTTTCACACAACGAGAGATCAGTGCCTGACAAGGTGTTTGTCGTAGTCAGAGATGCCATCTCACCATCCTTTTGCCAAAGTCCTGACAGGGGCTGGTCAGAGCACTTCCTTTCAGGGGAATCATTCCTTTGGGACTGTTGTCACTTTTCTTTTTGTAGAACTCGATTCCATCTTCTAACAATACAACCCACATGGGTTTCCAGGTGTTGAACACACTCCCCTGTGATGATAGCAAAAGGAGCTGGTAACAATGCTTTCTAAAACTGTTCTAGAGACAAGCGCAGAACTTTGTAAATAGTCTAACTTTGACCAAACTAGAAGCAGGTGACGCACATTTGTAGACAAGGTTGCTCAAGAAAGCAGACTTTAGGGGGGAAAGGGGCTGCCTTTCTGCCAAAACTTTTAATATATTTTTGAGATAATTATGTGTATGTCTATAATCAGTCAAGAAACTTTAGGTGGTTCATTACCAAGAAAATATGATATAGGCCTCTACTCTCCTTCATAGTATTTCAGGCTTATTTTCTACTTTCTGTTCATTGTATTCAGTTCAACTCAAGATGGCAAATAGATCCATCTTCAGCGCCAAATCAGACTAGTTTAGTTGTAGACACTGGAATCTGGACTTGCTGAGAAATTGTCACTGTCCCTTAGCTGTGTCTACCATGGGTATGGTGGACAAAAATGGTGGATGCAAGCTGCAATTACTTTCATTCCTTGGTTTAATCAGGTTTTATATGAATAAGAGTGTTGGCAACCAATTTAAATTGCAGTTTTTGTGCACCGGGATGGCAAAGCTTGTATGCAAAATACTTGCAGGATGATCTACAGTGCTGAGTGATGCTAACCCCATCGAAGCGGTCTTGAGGAAAATCCTCACTTGAGAAATTTTCAGTTTGGATTAATGCTATCTACCCCTTTAACAATAAATTAGCCATCCTGACTAGCTCAAGAATGTCTCTTACTCATCTATATTTTGGGAGGGCTTTGTAAAAGGAAGGAACTAAATTCTTTGCCTCTCATCTTTGCACTCAAGATGTTGCTCTGTCATGTCTACCACAAGAGAGAATTATCATCCACAGTCACTTGCATTAGGGGTTCAGTGGTAGAATTCTCGCCTGCTAGAATTATCATCCATGTCCCAACACATCCTGTTCTTATCTTCAGTACAAACAGCCTCTATATAAAGGTCCAATTGCCCACAAGGAAGATTGCAGAATGCTTCTGTTTCCATTCTTTACTTGCCCAAGTTACTAAAATATTTTAATTAAAGTACACTAACTCATTTCTGTAGAAGCTGGATAACTGCATATAAATTCTGGATTAGCCCCCATTTTCAAAAAATAAACAAGGTCACACACTAAGCCAACTCATGAAATAATTTGTGTCACGCAAATGTCTTTCTGGTTTATATCTGAGAGAGACTCACATGCAGAATGTAACGTGCTATCACAAAACAAAAAGAAAAATACAACCGATTAATTTTTACGTGGGCAACACTGGAAAAGGCACTTCATTAAGGAGGATATTCAAAAAGCCTATGAATAAATACTCATTGTTATTCATCAGAAGAATGTGGATAAAACCAAAATGAAATATCTCTACACACCCTTTAGACAATCTAAAATTTATAAAGATACCTCATTGTCTATTCGAGGTTCACCCATCACTTTATAACTTGTTTTCACTTATAACCTGTTTTCATCTTAATCTCTTGTATTATATATGTATATATATACGTATGTACATGCAATCACCAAAAATAAAAATTAAAGGTAATTGAAAAGTACATATAAAAATAAATCAACAAAATTTAAAGAGATTGAAAGCACAAGATTAAGCAAGTGTAGTAACTGGAACTCTTACACATGACTTCCAGGAAAGCAAATGGACTATCCAACTTAGAAAACTGTGGAGAATGTCCTTATTCTTGGAAGACATATGTTGAAATGCAGTAGCATGATGATTAAAATTCCTCAAATATCTCAGCATAAAAATACAAATGTGTATATTTATAGAAATAAAGGGGAAGAAAAACACATGTGGTCATGTATGAAGAATTCATAAATCTACATACATTCTCTACAGTTCTTGTATTATTTTTCCCATTTGTCTCTAAAGATTTTCAATTTTTATAACTGAAATTTTTGGAAATTTTAAAAATTTTTAAATTTTTTTCTAAAGATTTTCATTTTTTAAAATTAAAATAATTGGAAAAAACTAATAAACAGCACATGATACTACTAATGTATCAAATTTTAGCACATACTTTTAGGATACTACATATACAAGTCTCTTTAGTAAGAATAATAAAATAATTAAAAATAAAAAAAGATAGTCACAGAGCTAGGAGTAAGAAGTTGGACTAGAAGATGACTAAAATGTCTAAAACTTCATATTCTACCTCAGAACAAGAGAAGACAAGCAACTGTCATAGTCACTCAGAATTTTTGACCTTGAAACTGGAATACATTGGGAGAGGTCAGACAATAACACATTCCTTCTATGGACAATTAAAATGCTGCTTCAGAGACAACTTTAAGCCAGTTGGCTAACTTTACATATAACCTCATATGCATGTGTGCATATATGTATACATATTTGCATGTGTACATGTATATATATAAAATCCTAGAGCATCTATCACTAAAATATATTGTGTTTTATGATTATAGAAACAAACATACTCTAAAATAATAATACTAACAATATTATGTTAACAATAACATTGTTATAACTCATCTATGTTTCATGTTTTTATATAAAGACAGAGATGCAGAGACACAGGCAGAGAAAATGCATGCCTGTTTTTTTCATTAGAGAACAAAACCTATCCAAGTATTTGCCACAAAGGGCTGGTTTTAGATGCTGAGTCAGATTTCAAGTTGCCCAGTCAATGTTCATTATCATGGGAATGGTACAATCTAGTGCATTCAAAGCATGACATTGCTTGACACCAAAAGAAGAAGCATTACAAGATAAGAGGTTTCCCTGTATACAGATGAACTTCTGCATATTAGAGGAAAAAACAACTGCAACAACTAAAAAGCAAATAAAAATTCATGGTTACCTTGTCATATGTTATTAAGTAATTAAGGGTTAATAAAAGAAGTGTTACAGGAGAAAAGGTTTCCCTGTATGTAGATGAACTTCTGCATATTAGAGGAAAAAACAACTGCAACAACTAAAACCAAATAAAAATTCATGGGTATTTATCATATGCTATTAAGTAATTAAGGGTTAATACCCTTAATGTTTTTTTAACTCTTTATAATCAATGAGAAATATGTAACACTCCTAATTCTTTTAAGAGAGCAAATAATACTGGTAATTCTCAAAAGAGGAACATACAAATGTATTATTTCAACAAATTCAAAGAGTTATCAATGAAAATTCAATAAGATACAATCTTTTTCCTTATTTACTAAGGAAATAAGGAAATTTTTTTTTTTTTTGCTGTTTTGTGAATTGTAGTAGAAAATTGGGGGGAGGGGAAGGAGCTCTGAGTCAGCTGTCAGATGTGGGTTGTCAAAAAAACCTACAGTCACTGTAGGCTATATAAATAGAAGCATAAGGTCTAAAGTGGAAAAGTAATATTCTAGCTTGAACTAACTAGTATGGACATAACCAGGAGGCAACCTTCAATCCTGAAAGTGGATAACCCAGCTTCAAATCCCAACTGCCACATTCTAGCCATGTTAACTTGAGCAAGTTATTTAACCTCATTCTTTCCATCCGCAAATGCAAATAATGCTACCATCTTTTTCATGGGGTTATTGGGAGAGCAAATTAAAGATCTATTTAAATCACACAGGGCATGTCTAGAACATAAGCAGTCAGTAAATACTCCCTGTAAATCTGTCCTTATCAAATAGATCAGGGGCACAACCTTGATTACAGAAAATCTCAAACTGCAGATAAACTGGAGCCTGTTCAAAAGAGAATGGTAAGAAGGCATCTCTCTTGAGGAATGATTGAAAAAATGAGCTACATCTTACCACAAAAAAGGACAGACAGAGCCAGTCATCAAAGGCGCTATAATTTTGAAGTCCCAAGAGGTTTCAGAAAAGAATAGATTGCTACATAAAGGAGGAAGTGAGTGAGATCCCTGACACACAGTTTATTCAAGCATGCTTGTTAAGCGATTAGTAAAAGAAATGCAGGCTACAAGGGAAAGTCCTATTAATACTTATCTCCCTTTTAACCCTAAGACTCAACACATGTATTCTAAAGAGCTAGTCACCCCACCATGCCTAGTCTTCTATTTTTCAAATGTCCCTATCAACCCTTGGGCCTGACCTACCAGTCAAAACTATATGTCTTAAAAACACACTTAATAAGGAGTTTTGAGTCCTTATTTAGGCAAATTTCTTTCTTGAGACATGTTTATCCAGCAAACAATAACAGCAGTTCTGTGCTTCTAGGTGTGGGTGTCAGGTATAAGGATGAAAAACACAGTCTCAGTTTGGAAATGGTTCCCAGCCTGATGGAGTGTGGCCTGCTAGCACGGCTCCAGTTGAGGGCGATCATGCACTAATCCGGCATGGGTCATACCTTCCTGTGTATGTGTGGCTTCCCAGAAATGAGCCACAACTCATTGCTCAGGGTTGGGGCAATTTTGGTGTTTAGAACTCCTCCCAGACACCTCCCCTAGTGTGAAGACACCTTCTTTAACTTCTCCCTAGCCTCAGACTTCTCTTTTCAACTGACCTATAGCTGGGATTCAAAGTAAAATCTCATTATGACTTAAACCATATTGCAAACTTTGAATGTTTGAAAGCAGAACTTTGTATACTGTCTCTTCTCCCACACTTGTGGGCTATTATTTAAAGTTGTAAGGCATTAAACACTTATTTCTGCTGCTCCATCAATCATGTCATCTAGATTTCCAACTTGATCTCTCAAATCACTTAAATAACATCCTAGAGAAAGTCATTTTGTACCTATGTCAATTCCTTAAAGGTAAACAAATAATCTTTTCAGTGGTATGTTTTCCACATAAATAAATTTTAGTTTGGACAATTTCTAATAAAAACATATTACATGAACAAGAGAGAAATGACATAGAAGGCTGAATAGCTTCATCACTATTTTTGAGGGATTTGGGTTCAAATCTCCATTTTGCCTTTGTGCGACCTTAGTCCAGCTTCTTAATTGTTCCAAGCATTTATCTCCTCACCTTACAATGAAGATCATCAAGTATCATGTTCCTTGATAAAGATTAAATCAGAAGATAAGCTTAAAGAGTTTAGCAGTGGCTAGTTTATAAATGTTCAAAAAATATGAGCCATAGAGCGAGATAAACAAGATTACAGAGTTTGATGAGCCATACTACGAAAGCATTCTGGCAGAACCTTCAACGAGGCACCACTCATCAGAACAACAGAGCTTGGGGGGGGGGGGGGAGAGAAAGGTCTGCAATCCTATGAGGACCACCTACAATAGGGTTAGGCACAGCTCTCTGAGACACTCGGCTCACACTGGAACCTCCAGTCTAGCTCTGCCACTTGTTAGCTATGTGCACTTGGGCAAGGCTCTGTATCTCTGTCCCTCAGTTTCCTCATCTGTACCCACTTGGAGGGGTCCTTATAAACAGTAAGTGTATTAAATGTTTATAACTGTGCTTGCTGCAAAGGTAAACACCACATGGGTTAGCTGCTATGATGATGGGAAATCATTGAGGGCAAATTTCTGGCCACTGTTACATAATATCACGTCTGGAAGACCAAGTATGGAAGAATCCTTAGCCTCTCTTTCTCCCACCTTCCTCTTTACCACTGTTCACTTTAGCCCTTTTCTTGCCTACTCAAGCCCTTTGTCCTTCTCTTTCCCACCCCATCTCCCAATTAGGGTGCTTTCTCCCAACATCCCAGGACACCTGAATCCCTAACTCACTCTTTAGGTCAGGTCTATTGTGAGAAGTGCTTACTGGAGTTTGAGATTATTAAGCCCAATCTTGCCACAGTACAATTTTTCCAGGACTCACTGCAGCTCAGGTAGATTTCTCTGATGTTTGCTTTTGCTGACTTTAATCAGGCTGCCTTTCCGGATGGTGCATGGACCAGTGAGACATCAGACTGAGTTGTAAGATGATTCAAACTTGAATCCCAGGCTGTAGGCCGGACATGGCGGCTCATGCCTGTAAGCTTCAGCCTATGAAGCGGCCGGGGCTAGGGATCGCGGTTTGAGTCCTGCCTGGGGCCCGTAGCGAGACCTAGTTCCAAAAAAAATAGCTGGGCGTGGTGGTGTGCACCTGTAATCCCAGCTACCTGGGAAGCTGAGGCTGGGGATTGCTTGAGTCTGTGGTACTCCGGGCAACGAGAGCCTGCGGTTCCACGGGCAAAAATAGCTAGACCTAGCCTCAAAAAAAAAAAAAAAAAAAAAAAAAAGTGAATCCCAGCTGTAAACAACTTATTTTCCTCTGAGCCCCAGGTTTCTCTGGAAGATGGGGATATGGACATTATAACATGAGGGCACATAAGATAGCTGATGGCTATATGGAAAATTCTAGATGCTCCTTTTTTTACCCCATAAGTCAAAAGTGACAAGACTTGAGGCCAGGAAATCTGAATCTTATGTAGAATGAAAAAGATACAAAGTGACAGAATCACATATTTTTTTCTCCTTCTCTTAACCATCATCTCTAAAGATTTGGGCAGAAGTCAAATGTAAAGAGCTGGGCGAGGGAAATGAGGAAGGATGAGAGAGATTGAGCTTAGTTAAAGAGGCTGGAAAGAGA
>PVHY01005693.1:0-80856 GCA_004024945.1 Uropsilus gracilis | reverse complement strand
TGTTGTTGCCTGTTTTTTTGATGTGGGCCATTCTTACTGGTGTAAGGTGGTATCTCATTGTGGTTTTGATTTGCATTTCTCTGATTGCTAGTGATATTGAGCAATTTTTCATGTGTCTGTTGGCCATTTGTATTTCCTCTTTGGAGAAATGTCTTTTTAGTTCTTCTCCCCACTTTTTGATTGGGCATCTTGTTTTGTTGGCAGAATTGTTAATTTCAATCCTTTCTTTGTTGGCTATCATTGAGGGTCATCCTTGGGTTTTAGAGACTGCCCTGGGCTAAGACCCCTTCCTCCAGCTTTCACCAGAAATGGTGAGTCAAACCCACGAATTTAAGTTCACTGAAAACGTTTCTTGCATCTTTTACATTTTATATCCCTGAGTTCACCCTGGAAAGATTTCAACTTTTAAGGGTGCTTGTGACTAGATTGGGGCCATTGCAGTAACCCAGATTAATCTTATCTCAAGATCTGTAGCCTTAATCACATCTGCAAAGTCTTTTTTTGCTGTGTAATGAAATCTATTCACAGGTTCTGGGCATCAGAGTGTACACACCTACGTTCTTTGTTTCTGCGCCCTCCTTTTCTTCCCCCTCATAAACTTTGGTCCCCTAACCTCAGGGTGATAGAGAATGACAGGGCTCCAGAGAAGATCTGAGGACTGGTTACAGTACAGTTGTCCTTATCTTAAGTTGTATACATGATTTCTTCAGAGGGAGGCTGGTCTGTGAACAGCATTCCTACTTTTCCTGTGACCTTATTTTGAAAGGAGAAAAGATATTTGGGGTCCTACCTGCCATCTGACCCAGACTTTGGCCTTTACCTGAGCACTTCTTAATTTACTAAACAGCCTGGAAACAAAACACTGATATTCCATAGACTTCTTATCCAACCTGCAGCTTCGAGCAGACTCTTCCCTCTTGCCAGGGAGACCAGGCAGACCAGACTATCAGGCTCTAAGAAAATCTTTTACATTTACTTAACTTTTTCATATGCTACAAAGCATAATTTTAGGAACTGTTTGGAAATGTGAAACCTTCCCCTGAAGACTGGAAAAGACCTAGGGGACACTACAGGGTTGATTCCATATTCTGTTCTGTGTACTGTTTCCCTTTATGCCTCCTTGGCATCCAGTTCTCATTGGCCACCTGCTCTGTGGAAGGTTCTGTCAATCTCCCCACCCACATGACAAACCTGTAAGAAGCAAAGTGTATGAATACTGCTTAAGGCAAATCCTTAGACATAGACGGCATCTGCCCCCTAAGAGAACCGGTGCTTGTCCTGCTGGGGAGATTACCACTTTGAAGAAGTAAATGAATCATCAGGACTTTTCATGCCCTCCTACCATTAGCTTCTATGACCAGCACCTGTGTTGTATTGTGTCCTCCTCATGATTGTATGCATTTGGGACCAGTAGGTGTGCGCATGCATGAGTGGGCTCACCTGGGCCTGGGAGGGAGCGATTAAAAGGGTGGCGTCCCCCTGGTAGAGACAATGCAGCAAAGTGAATGTCACAGGGAGAACATGAAGACTTGTGGGAGGATGGAAGGCTTGGTTACCTTCTTCCCTTACAGCCCCCCTGCCCTCTCTTGGCTACCTGCCTGCTTGCTATATACTTGGTGCAGCCTCCCTACTTGGCAGCCTTTTGTACTGAGAGAGAATTAGAGCTGTAAAATCCATCAAGGACACTGGGATTTTCATTATCCCTCTGCTTGAATAAGTAAAGAACCTGCCCTTGCAGTGTTCTTTGCAGTACATGCTTTGCTACCCTAGTTTCTTGGAGAGCGGGGGTAACTCTGACTGCTCTGTTGACTTTCTCCCTAGCTCTGCAGCCTTCAGCCCTTGGACTGTGCTTTCACCTCCCAGACTCTCAGTGGTGTGAATGTACTCTGTGATCAAGAGGAAGAAATGTCAAGGTGGCCCCATTACTAGGTACAGACTAGAAGAATAAGCACCTCAAGTTATGCATACCAGTCAGCTAAACACAAAGGGAGACCTGGTGATTAAAAAGTACTAATTATTGTCTTCAAGCTTGTTTATTTCAGGAACTTACTTTCACCTCCCTTTCCCAATGCCTGCTCTGCTCTCAGTCACCCCCTGCTTATGGCCCATCCTTGCCCACATCTTATTTGTACTAGTTCCCTCACATCCTTTTTCTAGATCTAGTGTAAATGATAGCGCCAGCATTCAACTATTTAAGAAAATCACGAGATAAATTTTACCATAATAAAAAAAGCCAGTTAGTGATCCTTAAACTCTAGGGTGCTCAGCAATTGCTTAGTAGCAACCTGGTGGTGGCCAGAGCCATTCCCTGGGATATCTGATCTGGCTCTGGGTTGGGGTCTGAACTTTCTATCTTTAACAGTATGCATTGCTAATGATGACTCCCCAGGTAACTGGTATAGTTCACTGTCTGTGACCCAGAAGATGAATCAATGCTGCAGCCTGGCCTCTTTTTCTTAGGTGGGTATTTTTAAGGTTTTTTTTTTAAATTGTTTCAGTCTCTTTCCTTCATAAGTTCGAAGTACCTTTGACTTGGACAAAGCCCAATTCAGCATTTGGTACAGATCTTAGAATAATGGTAATTTTAAATAAATACTTGACAGCCAGTATTTTTTTGTTTGAAACTAAACTTTCAATTCAGAGTCAGCATACCAATTCAGTTTGAAAAGATAGACACAGCTTTTTTAAAAAAAAAGATAATAAAATTTTTATTTTATTTTTTATTTTTATAATTTATTTATATATATTTCACATCATTTCAGTCCCTGGGGGTCACCCACCACCTCCCCTCCCCGCCCACTCCAGCTGGTCCCCCCTCTCTCCTTGTGTAGTTTCATTTGGTCGACCATATAGTTAGACACAGCTTTCTTATTTGCTTTTGCAAACATGGCAAAAGCAAAACTACTTTGGTGAGATCTCCATAGACAAAGGTCGATTTTCATCCATCTACTCAACATCGACTAAGCAGAGACATAAAAATGAATAATGACCAGAGTCTTGTATGCTGTGTGATACAGATCCTGTGTGCTCTGACCCTTGTCTATTCTCCCAGCCCTGGTTCTCAAGCACAGTAACTCTTATCCAGGCACCAGCCATACTTGCTTTCTTCCAGACGTTTGTAAGCTTGCTCTCATCACTGGTAGTTTGCATATGCTCTTCCCTCTACTGAACTACTATCCCTTCCCTCTCTGCTTAAGTCTTACTTACTCTTCAGTCCTCAGTTCGAAGGATACCACATCCTTTTTTTTTCTTTCAGACCATAGTTCTTGCTATGTTGCCTGGGGTAGTCCTGAACCTGGGGACTCAAGCGATCCCTACCCTCAGCCTCCCAGGTAGCTGGGATTATAGGCACGCGCCATTGTGCCTGGCTATTTTTTGAGACTAGGTCTCTCTATGTTGCTTGGGGTAGTCTCAAACCTGCAGACTCAAGCGATTCCTAGCCTCGGCCTCCCAAGGCTGAGATTAAAGGTGTGCGCCACTGCGCCCGGACCAGGTATACCACATCCTTAAGGAAATTTTTCTGGTCTCCCAGCCTGGTTTAGGTTGGGAGATTTTAAGATGTCTTAGCTTTATGTTTCTCTTTAGCTGTTCTTCTGTGCCTTATATATAACGTGCTCTGGGTGAGTATTTGTTGAATGAATGGATTTGTGTGAGCATAAGGACCTGTAAATCCCTAGGTTACTCACAGTCTAGTAGTAGAAACAGATGTGTGAAGTGATACTTGTAATAGATGCTATAATAGAAGAGGGTATAAGCTTTTATGGAGAAAGAAAAACATAAAGATGGTTTGGTCAATGTCCTTTTGGGTCAGGTTGAACAAGGGGATATCTCATAAAGAAAATTATTCTTGAGATGGGTTTTGAAGGATGATAAGGATATGTCCGGGCATCTGAAAAAGCATCTGGGCTGAAAAAGGCTGTATGTATTGACAAAGGGGGTGAAACATGGTGATAATGTGAGGTGCTCTTGAATAGTTCATTGTACCTGGGAGGATGGGGTTTGGACTCTGTGGCAGAGCTCCAGCCAGGGCTATTTAGTAGATTCTTTTCTGTGGGATTAAATTATGCCTCCCTCCTTCTCCCTTTCTCCTCAGAAGATGTCCAGGACTTATTCATAGTAACTGAATGTGACCTTATTTGTAAAATGGATTTTTAGTTGTTTTAAGGATATAGAGATGAGATATGACAGATTCACTGAGTGAGTTCAAAAAGTGTTTTTATAAGAAAAGATACATGCAGAGGAGGAGAAACAGGAGAGAAGGTCATGTGAAAATGGAAGCAGAGCCACAAGCCAAGGAATGTCAAGGACCACTGACAGGCCTCAGAAGCTAGAAGAGGGGCCTGGAACCAATTCTTCCTCCAAACCTCCAGAAGGAACTGGCTCTGCTGAACTTGATTTTGGATTCTGGTTCCCAAGATTATGAAAAAACAAATTTCTGTGGCTTTAAGTCACCCACTTGATGAGAAATTACCATGGCAGCTGTGGGGAACAAACAGCACCCCCAGGTGCACAGCCAGGAGTCAGCATGTTTCCACAACAGGCAACATACAATATAGGACTCTACCTAAGGGCTCAAGTGAGTGATTCCAGGTTCAGCTTCTAGTTACTTAACACAGAAAACTACCAGCATCTAGATGAGTGCTGTATACTTCTGTCAATTGACTGACTGAAAGTGGGCAACCTATTTACGATTAAGAAGGGGGGCAGCGGGCCTTTCTGACTGCGGAGAATTCTCTAAAATTCCTTTGACAGTAGTTCCTTATTCTGACTGAGTGAGGTCATGAATTTGGACACCTGTAAGTATCTTTATGAAGACAGACATTTACCTGAATGATACCCAAGATACTTTCAACAAGGAGGGAGTAGTGGGGTGTCATCAGCAATGTTTTATGCCAAGAATGAAAACAGCCTAAGCAAATTTGGGGAAACTTCCATTATGCACCTTTTTTCTTCATAGGAACATAAGAGCTGTTAAATCCTTATAATTAACCAGATATTTGTGTGTTGGGGGTGGGGAGGGCATATTAGGCAGAACAATGACTCCCCAAAGATGTCCTATTCCCTGATAACTGAATATATTAGGAGATATTATGTTAGGGAATTAAGGTTGCATTTGGAGTTAAAGTTGCCAATCAACTGACCTTAACAGAGGGAGATTTCATGGCATTATCCAGAATGGCCCAATGTAACCCCTGATTCTTTGTCAGAGGATGGGGGAGACAAAAGAATCAGAATCAGAGCCATAGGTACTAGGAAGGTTCTGTCTCTGAAGAGGGAAGGGGGTGTGAGCCAAGATAGGTGGCTGGTCCCTACGACCTAGAAAGGCAAGCAAATGCAGTCACCCTTGCAACGTCCACAAAAGAAAAAACCCTGCCAATCAGACTTTTATCATAGCAAGACCCATTATAAAATAATAAATTGGTGGTGTTGTCGGCCACTAAGCTTGTGGTCATTTGTTATAGCAGCCACAGGAAACTAACAGTGGGGTAGGGAGAGAAAGGAAAAGGGGAAGTTTTGTAGAAATTCCCTTGTGTTTTTTCCAATCAGCTACACAAGAGAAATTGCTGATGAAATGCAGACCTGAGTTACTGTCTGTGGCAGAAGGAGAGGGTTATACAGTGATAGCAGTCCTCTGATCTATGATTTGACTGTCAAGAAAACTGAGAGGAACACCTCTCCAGCTTCCCTGGGATGTGACTGTCTCAGATTTTTTTATAGAGCAGCAGAATCCCATGGGGTCCCAGGCTGTGAATGGCCCCGTCCAGACTCATGGCTGCAAGGAACAAGGATGCCCAGAATCCTCCTGTGACAACCAGAGCCTCTTTGGAGAAGGGCTTCATTGCCAGTCACCCAGACCTCAAGAAACCTCAGCCCTGTGAGGTGGGGGGGGTCCCTCTGACAAAGGACCCTCAAGTTTCACTGTCTGCCTCTCTTCTCATTCTTCCAAGGCCCTCCGAGCACTAAGCAGACATCCTGGAGCACCTGTCATGACTGGCCCACATATCTCCAACCCGGCGGAAGATTTGGAGAAACAGTGGCTGGGCCTGCATCTATTCCAGGCATGCCCTCTGCGTCACTGCTCCCAACAGCTTTCGTCTTCAGCTTCTCAAATGTCTCTTGGAGCACTGGTTGCTCGCCTCCTGACTTGGAATTCATGAACCCAGATTTGCCTGAATGGAAACCTGTGGGTGATGAGTGCCTGCCTGGTCTCTGAGCATCAGGTGCTGAAACTCCTGATGGGCCCACAGAGGCCAGGCAGCTCTGAGCCTGCAGAGCCTTGCAGTCAGGAGGACTGAGAGCACTGTGATGGGACTTGCACTACCACTTCCCCAATTCTGTGGAAATCCAGGGCTCCCTGTGGTCTGTCCTAGAAGCTCTCTGGGGATCTGGTTAGGTGAGTGGGCTCTGGATCCAAATTCCTACTCACCACTGACTCACAGCTCTGTAACCTTGGGCAAATGGATTAGCATCATCAAGCTTCAGTTTTTCCATGAGTAGAATGGAAAAATAGCAAGCAGACAATAAGCATCCAGTATAATTATTAACCATATATTATTATGCATATTAATGTATTAATACACAACATTAACAGTGATTAATTCTACTATTGTCAGTTGGCTCTTTATTCTCAAGTGTCATGAATCACACACAAATCATTCTCCAGTGGTGTTCCCCAAACACTTCAGGCCTTCTTTTCCTAGTTCTCTTTCTTTTACCAATAGCTTTATCGAGTTAAATTTGTGTATTCATGTGCACATTTTTTGTACACAGAAATGTGTACCTTTTGATCTATTCTGACATACGTGTGCACTTAGAAAACCATCACACCAATCAACATGATGAAAATACCCATGACACCCATAATTTTCCCCAGTCAGTTCCTCCTCCCCACTCCTCCCTGCCCTGCACCCCCCACCCCCAGTCTTTATCCCTATGGATTAAATTGTATTTTGTAGAATGGCATGTAAATAGAATCATACAATATGCACTCTATTTTCCCCCCTGGGTCTGGTTCATTTCATTTAGCATAATTATTTTGAGATTCATCCATGCTGTTGCATGTATCAATAATTTACTCCTTTTAATTGCTTAGAACTAATCTGTTGCATGAATACTTCATAATTTCCTTATTCATTCACCTGTTGTTGGACATTTGAGTTATTTCCTGTTTATAACTAGTTGGAACAAAGATGCTGTGAACAACACCCTTGTGCAATTCTTTGTATACTTTCTTTCTTTCTTTTTTTTTTTTTTTGTTAGACATAGAGAAGTGGACCAGATAAGTCTGATAGGTGTAAGTTTACCATTTTAAGGAACTGCTAGCAGTGTATAAGAGTGAGACTTCAATTGCTTTTTTTTTTTTTTGAGACTAAGTCTCACTATTTTTGCCTGTGGAACCTCAGTCTCACGTTGCCCAGGGTACCAGAGACTCAAGCAATCCCCAGCCTCAGTTTCCCAGGTAGCTGGGATTACAGGCGCGTGCCACCAAGCCCAGCTACTTTTTTGGGACTAGGGCTCGCTACATGCCCCCATAGGGACTCGAACCGCAATCCCTGACCCTGGCCGCGGCTTCCTACGCTGCCTCTTACAGGCATGTGCCACCATTGCTTTGTTTTATCACTAAATGATTGATATGATTTAAGGTTATAGAGGTTTTAATTTGAAAACCCCTGATTAAATGATGTTGAATCTGTTTTTCTGTGCCATCTGTATATCTTCTTTGGTGAAGTGTCTCTTCAAATCTTTTGTTCACTTTTAAGATCGGATTATGCATTTTCTTATTACTATTTAGAGTTTTATTTTTAAATACACTGTAAATATTAAACCCCGATCTGATGTTCTTTTGAAAATATTGTCTCCAGGTCTGTGGTTTGCTTCAAAAAATTTATTTTTATTGAGATGTTAGTTTACATGTTGTTGTATTTTTAACTATAGGAACCTTGCTTCCAGTAACATCACCATAGCATGCCACCACCAACCCACTCATTGGTCATTTGCTCCTTCCCCATCTTATTATTTTTTCATTCTCTTACCAGCTGCACCAAAGAAACCATGCTCTTAGTTTTGATGCTATCCAACTCATCAATTTTATCTTAATGGGTTGTTTTTTTCTGTTTCTTTTCCTAATCACAGAGATTAGTGTTTTACTGTATAAGTTTTAATAGTTTTTGTTTACATTTAAGTTTATGGTCTATTTTGAGTTCACTATTGTAGATGGGTTGAAATTTTATTTTTTGTCAAGTGGCTATTCAATGCTTGTCTAAAAGGCTGTCATTTCCATATTGAATTGCCTTTATACTTGTACATTAATTGACTAAATATGCTATAGAGCTATTTCTGGACTATTTTGCTTCATTGATCTATTTGTCTTTTTTTTTTTTTTTTTACCAATACCACATCTTCGTGGTTACCATAGCTTTAGAAGCCTGGAATTATTTAGAACATCTGGAATTATAAAATTTTCAGCTTTGCTCTTCTTTTCAAAGTTGTTTTAGGTCCCTTGACAAATGTGAATTTTAGAGTCAGTACATCAATTTCTATAAAAGTTCTCTTGGGGTTCTTAACCAGATTGTATTGGATCTATAGAAACTTTTGGAGAGTATCTTAACATTAAGTTATCCAAGCCATGAACATAGTTATTTACTTAAGGTTACCTTTCATTTATTAGAGTTTAATGATTTTCAGGGTACAGAGCTTAAATCTCTTTTATCAGATTTATCTCTAAGTAATTTACACTTCCTGGTGCTATGGGGAATATAGGTCTTTTTATTTCAACATCTACATCTGATTTTTCTGATTCTTCATTGCTATTAAGGAGAAATACTGATTTTTGTTGACTGATTATTTTGTTCTGCAGCATTTAGAAATCATTTGTTCTAGTAACAATTGTAGATTACATAGGATTATGATTATGGATAATCATGTCTACAAACAGAGTTCTATCTCTTCTTTGCAATCTCTATGCTTTTACTTTATTTTATTACCTTACTTTTATGGCTAGAATCTCTAGCACACATTGATTGAAATAATGAGTATGGCTATCTCCACCTTTTCTGACTGTAGGAGAGCAGTCAGTCTTTCACTTAGGTTGGATGTTGCCTGGAGGTTTTAGTTGACATCCTTTATTGAATGAGTAACTTCTTTTCTAATTCCAAGTTTTCTGGAGTTTTTAAAAAGTAATAAATGTTCAATTTTTATCATATTTCTCTGCATCAGTAGAAACAACAGTGTTTCATTCAATCATTTTTAAATGTTCATCAATGTATTATTCTAATAAACCTCACTGCATTGTGATATATTGTACTTTTTATATATTACTAGTTCCAATTTCCTATAAATTTGTTTTTCATCTGTGTTTATTGGGGTATGGGTTCTTAGTCATTTTTCTTTTTAACATCTTTTCCTGATTTTGGTATTAGTGTGATGATGCATTCCTCACGGAATGATTTTTCTTCAACTTTGTAGAATTTTGTGTAGAATTGGTATTATTTCTTATTAAGACATTTAAGTGGAATTCACCACTAAAGCCTTCTAAGCCTAGAATTTGTTTTGTATTTATGTGGGAAATTTTTAACTACAAATTAAATTGTTACAATAGGTACCAAGTGACCCAGACAAATGTTCCCTTATCTACTTTAGTATCTATAATGATATCTCCCTCTCATTTTTAATGCTGCTGATAGCTGTTGTTGATGCTTATTTTATTTTTTCTGATATATCTGACTAAAAGGTTATCAATTTCATTGCTATTTTCAATAAATGTAAGGCTTTTGGTTACATTTTATTTTTTCCATTGTTTTTTTCTGCTACTGATTTTATTGATTTCTGCTTTCTTTGTGTTCACCTCTGTCTCATTTTTCTCATTTCTTAATGTAGAAGCTCAGATCATTGATTTGAAATCCTTTTTTCTAGTATAGGCACTTTTTTGGCAAATTTCCCATTTCTAACGTTGCTTTACTTGCTTCTAACAAATTTTGATATATGTGCTTTTATTCCTCAGTCAGTTCAACAATATTCTCTAATATTCCTCTTGATTTCTTCTTGATCTGTGAGTTATTTAAAAGTCCATAATTTAGTTTCTAGGTATTTGGAGACTTTCTCCAGAGGTAGCTCTTATAACTCTGCTATTAATTTCTAATTTAATTCCATTGTGATCGCAGAACATACTTTATATGAACTGACTTATTTTAAACTTATGAATGGCCAGGCATATTATCTATCTTGGTAAATACTCTGTGTGCACTTGAGGAGACTATATATGCTGTTGTTATTGAGGAATGTTCTATAACTATCAAGTTAGTCATGTTTTTTGATAGTGCTTTCAGGTCCTTCATGTTCTATAGATTTTCCCCCCCTATTCTTTCTATCAATTATTGAGACAGGAATGTTGAAATCCTCAACTTATGAGAGTTTATTTGCAATGCAGTTTTTACTTCATGTATTTTAGAAATTCTTTTCTTAAATGCACAAAATTTTTATGTCCCTTAATTATTCCTTAATCAGAATTAAATGATATTATTTATCCCTTGCTGATCTGAAATATACTTTGTTTTGTGTTTACATAGCTATCCCAGGTTTCTTTTGATTAGTGTTGGTATATGTGTGGGTTTAAATAGTGCTTCCGTAAATTCATATTTACCTGGGAACTCAGAATAATGGAAATTGGGTCTTTATATATGTAATTAAGGTAAGGGTCAAAATGTGATCATATTAAAATAGGGTGGGCCCTAAATCTAATTAGTGTCCTTATGAGATACAGAAAAGATGACACAGAGATAGCAGGGTTATGAAGATATAGGCAGATATTGTAGTAGTGTTGCTATGAGCCAAGGAATACCAGGAGTCACTGAAAGCTAGAAAGGGTAAGGAGGAATTCCATACTGAATACTTCAAAGGGACAGTGACCCTGTCAATACCTTGATTATTTCTGATGGCTAGCCTCCAGATTTGTAAGAAACTATATTTATGTTGTTTTCAGCCAACAAATCTGTGGTAGTTTGGTATGGCAGTCCTAGGAATCTAATACAAAAGGGTATAAGTTTTACCATCTCTCTCTAATATATTTGTGTCTTTATAGTTTATATTTTTAAATTTCATCTATTTTTATTCTTTAAGTTACAACCTCAGTAAATGGTTTTTGGAATTACCCCTCCGCCTCAGGTGCCCCCTCCATTCTCTCCCGCTCTTTGTTGTTTGCTAGTCTGCGTTAAGTCCATTAGTCTCTTTCTTTTCTGTGGTAGTGTTCTTTCATTGGGTGAGGGACTGTGTTCTTGGAACCAGGCAAACCTCACTGTTAGGTTTTCTGTCGTAAGTTTGTATTGGGCAGCCAGTCTATATTTATTTGTGGTCTTTCCATGCTTACTTGTTGGAGGCTGTCTTCTTAAATCCCATCTCTGTTGCTTTGCTGCTTTACCTTACGGTTCTGGCATCAGATTTAGGGGGTCTCACCCCTTGCCAGTGTTGGCGCAGAAGTTTCTTTGTGGATACAGGCATTTGTGATTGGCCATTGTAGATCATCTCTTCTGCCTCAGTTTGCAGCTTTGCTGTGGGGCTGATGCCTCTAGTCTTTGACCTTCCTTTCCGCTCCTATAGTGTGGGGAGAGGCACTTTGCTCTCCTAAAGGTATTTCTAAAATGAAGTCTTGGGTCTTGGGTCACCAGACCTGGTGCACGCATAGGTACGCTTCATGACATTGTGTTTCCACAGATGTTTCTCCTTCTTGCATGCATTGGTTCTTTCGATTGTCCATCTGCCGTGTCCAGCTCAGGCTTGTGGGCTGGATTTTTACCTGGTCCCTCAGCCATTTTATGATGGGGTTTATGTTATATATATTCTTGCTCCTCCTGAAGATTAGCTGGAGAGTGAAATGGAAGGAGCATCCCCCTCACTCCCCCTCCCTGCCTGCCCATGCCAGTACCTCCCTACATGGGGGTGGGGCCCAGATGGCTGTGCATAGGCTGGGGGCTGGGGGTAACATGTCTCAGCTGATCCGGGGTGCAGATGGCTGCCCTGTGCAACAACCATCTGCTGGTGGATGGGGCTAAAACCCCACCTGGTCCCCCCCCCCAGGTTCTCCAGGCTTGGGGGGGTGGTATATCCAGGGGTCTTCTCAGCCTTTGCCCCTGCTGACTGGAGGTGGAAGGGGCGGAGCCTCAGGCCACATGGAGGCAGCTGGGGTGACCTGGCAACCCCCGGGGGGGAGCAGCTGGCCTGCACCCCACTGCACTCTCTGTATGAGAGGATGCAGCCTTGTCAAGGCCTTCCATCCAGGCACAGCCAGGCACAGCGGCCTGGAGGGGGTGTGGCTCCTCCCTGTGTCATTATAGTTTAAATGTTTTGTTGGTTTTGGCAACCTGGGGTTGGGATATGGAACATCTGTCAAATTCTTCCTTTTCCTGGGGAGAATTTATACCTTAATATAAATTTAACTGATTTTTCATTATGCTTTGGTTTAAGTCTAAGTATGCTGTCTGTTTTCTGTATTCTTTTTTTCCTTCTTTTGAATTAATTGTGTATCTTTATTATTTCATTTTATGTCCTTTGTAAAGTTACTGCTATAATGCTTAAAGTGAGTGACTTTGATGTGTCTTGGTGTATTTTTTGAATGTTCCTGGTACTTGAAGTTTGTTGAACTTTTTGGACATGTGACTATATAGTTTGCATGGTGTTAGGAGAATTTTCTGCCATTACTTCAACGTTCTGTCTTTTTTGTCTTCTCCTCTTTGGGGAATTTCAATGACCTATATATTAGATTATTTAAACTTGTCACACAATTCAATGATGCTGCATTTATTTTTAAACCTTTTTTCTTTCAGTATTTATTTTTAGGTAGTTTCTACTGATGTATTATCAAGTTCACCATTCTTTTCTCTGTGGTATCCAATCCCATCCAGTTTATTTTCAACTAAGATATTTTTCATCTCCTCTCAGATGTTGTTGTTTTCATCTCTAGATATATGATTCAGATCTTTTAAAAATATCTTTCATCTATCTACTGAGTATAGTCAATATATCCTTTAGCTTCTTGAATATATGGCATGCAGTTATGATAACTGTTTTAATATCTTTGTCCATTAAGTCTGTCTTATTTCTGGGTCAGTTTCAATTGATAAATTTTCTGCTTACAATGGATCTTATTCATTCCCACTGCTTTTCATTCCTAATATTTTAGTAGATGTCAGATGTGAATTTTACATTGTTAAGTGCTAAATATATTTTCTTATTCCTATAAAATCCATGAGTTTTACTCAGGGATGCAGTAAGTTACTTGGAAACAACTGGTATTTTTCAGATTTTACTTTTAAGCTATCTTCTACTGAAACTGAATGGAGTTTATCGTAGTTTTAATTATGATTCAGGAACAAAGCAGGTAATTTCCTTGTACTTTACCTAATATCCCATGAATTCTGAGATTTTCCAATCTGGCTGGTGAAAACAACAGCCATTTCCAGGCTGGTGTGAGCTCTGTGAATCTAATCTTCTAATGTTTTTGTTTTTTTCCTTGTCTTGGATTGTTTCTTCACATTATAATCATTATAATGATAATGTATATTTTGATCAGAACTTAAGACTCAAAACTCTATGCCCAGCTCCCAAGTTCTCTCTGTGGGCAGGTTCTATTTTCTAGTTTCTGGTCAGAGAGTTCCAGCTTCCTTGGAATCTCATCTCTATCTCTTCAACTAAGGAGAGTACTGGACTCTAGCTGGGTCTATCTGTAAGGGTCCTGGAATCTCTCTAGGCATTTAGGGGAGGCAATTGTAGGACTCATTTCATTTGTTCCTCATCTTGCAAATATCATTGTTCTTAATTTCTGATCTCTATTATTTTGAAAATGACTTTCATCTATTTTGCCTGGGCTTTTTTTTTTAGTTGTTTTAGGCCAGAAGGTAGCTGGCAGTGAAAGTCATACACTTGCCTTATTCTTAATTCTTTCTTCCATTCCCTCCCAGGCCCCTTTAACCCTGCTATTGTAGACTCTTCCTTTAGAGCAGCAGGAGGCAATGTGAGCAGTGATTAGATACTGGCTCATGAAGTCAAACATACTGTGGTTCAGATCTTGGCTCTACTAGTTCCTAGTGTAATGTTTGCCAAATTATTTCAACAACATGAGCCTGAGCTTCTTATTTAAAAAAGAAGAAAATGATACCTCTTTTCCTTCTATTGGGTCATTGGGTTGCTGTGAGGATTGAATAAGGTAATGCATGATAACTAGCACCTGGTAATGAGCTCAATAATATAATTCAATGACTGCAATACCAAATGACTTCAAGCAGGATTATTTTTTTAATTGCCTAAAATCTCTTCATTGCCTGCTCCAGCTCTGTTCCTGCGGAAGATCCTACATTACACTTGAGCTCCTGGAAAGGGGGCTATGACTGGCTCTAAATTTCTTGCACCAGCAGAGGAAAGCAGTCATGTGGAGAACTTCCAATAGCACATACTAGAAACATCACGGACATTTGGCTGCATGAAGCATTATAATGATCTTTTCTTTGCAGCAGATTGACTTTACTAATTAGGTTGGGTTTGAGCCAATGTTAAATACAGTTTGCATGTACAGAACGCAAACCAATTGGCAGAAAGGAGGAACTCAGAAACATTTTAGGTATCAGGACAAGCCAGCTATGATTAAAGCTTTGCTTCAGATAATCCTTTCTCTCTTCCCTGGTTTCCATTTTTATGAGCTACTTAAACATTAAAGATACTAACCCTCTAACATGGTTGCTGCAAATATGTTATTCCTATTTGTTATTCAACTGTTTTAAAATTCAAGTCTGTTTGAAACAGAATTTAAAATTTTTTATGCTAACCATAGTTCTTTCCTCTTGCAATTTTTCTGCTTTTAGGCTGGGGCAGGGGTGGGGGTGGGGTGGGGTGGGAGTGGAGGACACAACAAAAAAACACCGAACAATTGAATAGGCATTTATCATCTTTTTTTTAAACATTTTTTTATTCAAACTGAAATTTATTTTGATTTTGATATGTGGAGTAAGGTGAGATGGCATTGTATTTCTGGTCATTAACACTAGCTGCTTTGACTGTCAGACCCTGCAAACTCAGTGCCTTCAAATAACAAAGCCTTAATTCTCACTGATGTCAAGCCCAATGAATGTGAGATGGCACTCTTGCGTTGTATGCCTCCAGACTGTGACTCAGGGACCCATGCTGATTCTGCCTTCAATTCACCATCTCAAAATTCTTTGCTTCCAATTGGAAGCATCCATAGACTATTCGGTAAGCACAGACTGCTTCTTCCTTCCTCAAGTTCTAATTGTAATTTTTCAAATAACAAATAAATTACAAGATTTAGAACCATTTCTTATTAACTGTGAAGTTGTTTGTGTTCTGTGGTCTGGACCACTTGTTTTGTTCCATTAGGTACTGTGCTAGATCATTTTTTCCAAACTAGTTTAGGTTATATTTTAACATCTTTTGGATTGAACTTATCTCTCATTTTCTTTTTCTTGTCTATTATATAGTAGATCATATTTTCTACACATGAATGTCCCTAAATTCATATGTTCAAGTCTTCATGTGATGGCATTTGGAGGTAAGGACTCAGAGTATTTGGTCATGAAGGTAGAGCTCATTTTGGGATTAAAGTTCTTACCAGAAGAGAAAGAGAACTAGCTCTCTCTCTCTCTCTCTCTCTCTCTCTCTCTCTCTCTCTCTCTCTCTCTCTCCACCACATCAGGATACAGGGAAAAGGCATTTGTCTAATCCAGGAAGTGGGCCCTCACCTGACAACACATCTGCCATGTAGGAAATAAGTATGTTGTTTAAGCTAAGGCCATGTCTAGATGCACATATCCATCCCGTATGTCTTTTTTAAACTCCAGAACCACATTTCCAGGTGCCTGACAGATAACTGGAATTATCTAGAATTTTGGAGCCTCTGAGGGGAGCTGGATTATGTAGCAGTAAATGATAATTTTTCTTTTAAATCAAGTTGGGAAAAGGACAAGAGCTGATATTTCAAAGTATTCCCCCATTTCCTTTCAAAACCAGGAGAACTAACCACTTAGAATGATAATTCTATTTCTTCTTAATAGGGAGGGTCTACTCACTAGCAATAAAGTAATCACACCTAGTGTTTGAGTACCTGCTCTGTTCTGGGCATTTCTGAACACATTTGACTTTTACAACTATCTGGCAACTCTTATTCTGGTGGACAGATGAGGAAATCAGGCTTAGAAATGTCAAGTTATTTAGTGCCAAAAAACTTTTAAGCCTAAGTCATTTGACTCCAAATTCTGCACTTTATCTACTCAGTTATGCTCTATCGACTATCTTTCAAAATAGTTAAGGAGACTGAATATTCAAAAGCTTTTGAATAAAATAAAAAATTCCCCACATATGGAGGTGTGAAGATATACCACAAAATTATATAGCTATGTAAATGACTGACAAATTAATAAAATTTGAGAACAAAATAAAATTGAAAATTATCTTGAAAACTTGTTGTAGGGGAGGGAGGAGCAATGTGCTAGAGGGAGACTTTAATTCTCACAGAACAAGGGTGATATGTGTATGGTGAATTGGGAACCAATTGGCTAGAATATTTAAACTGAGTTTCCAGGCATTAGACAATTGCTTATATTTGCTCTTTGCTTTGACAAATCAGCTATTCTTCCCTAATATAAAACAGAGGATTTGTTAAGAAGTCTCAATAAGCCTTGAGCTGAATAAACTTGGACTAAGAGAGAGCTGAAGTATGGATCATTGTAGAAACCAGTGGGCCTTCACATAACTGAAGGTCAAATAAGGAGCAGAAATGTTTTATCTGTGTCAAAAGAAGTCATTTGTGTTCTAAGGAGACCGACTTTCATGACATTCATTTTTTGAAGTACTAGAACCTTCATACAGAAAAGCAGTTGTTGTCCTAATTGGCTCATGATGGCCATGAACATGGAAGACCACTCCACCACAGGTTATGCTGACACATTTGGATTAGGAAGCAGAAAGAATTCTTATTCATAGAACATATTGCAAGAAAAATGCTTAGTAGGGAGAGTAGCATGGTTTTAAGCTTGGGCTTGTGTCTTCTAGTGCCCTTTGCCACTGGCCTACGTCCCTGCATCCCCCCCCCCCCCCCCCCCCCCCCCCCCCCCCCCCCCCCCCCCCCCCCCCGCCCCGCCAGCAATGGAGTATCTCCTACAAAAGGAAAAGCTATGGTGTGTTTGGGATTTGCTGAGCACAGAACTATTTCTGCAGTGTTCAGGCACAAGAAACAAGTATGCATTTTGCCTAGTGTGCTTGTTCCCTTAGTGATTACATCCATGTGTATTTTAGAACTTCAGTCTTCTGTTTCTTATTCATTTACACGTTATACTTCAAAAGATTGTTTTGTAAGAGCTACTCAATGCACATGAAGTCTCATGAGTTTTTATTCTAAATGAGCCAGCAACTTTCCAAGAATCAGGAAGCTGCAAGTTGCCAAGAATAAATAAATGAACTCCAGAAGGTTCAAGTTTGGTTTAAAACTCTGTTAAGGTTTTAAGTAGGTTCTATATCTGGCATAACTCCATGTCCTCCTCTAAGACATAAACCATAGGAGAGAATGCTATTCCTGGCATGCAGCTTTTCCCCTACCATTTTAATAATAATTTCCAATAATGATTAATTAGAAGAACTTAGTGAAATAGCCATAATAAAACGACATAAGGAAAAATAGGGGTGTAATAGAATAGGGGTGTATTTGCCTGAAAGTTAAGCAGCCGTGGGTATGGGTCTGTAATGTTGCAAAATTTGCTGGACTAAGTGGATCTTGTCTATTTGTGCCTCAGTTCCATCATGTATGAAATGAAGAATTAGCCATAAGTAGTCTCAAATTCTGCTGTGAAAGTTCAAGATAATCCCTTGTCTAAGTCACAGAGGCAAGCAGTCCAGGATTTCAGGATTGCTGATCAAGACTGGAGTGAGTTAGTTGATGGTATTCATGTCCAACTATGAAGTATATATATATATATATATATATATTTAAATGAAAGTAGGTTACAGATTGGCCTGTTCAAAAAGAAAATATGTGTGATAGAGAAAAAATGAGGGGGAGATGTCTTAGTTAAAGCTGCTATAACAAGATACCATAAATGGTATGGCTTATACAACAAGCATTTATTTCTCACAGCTCTGGAGGTTAGACGTTTAAGACCCAGGCGCCAGTGTGTGGGGGTGATGGGGAGGGCTCACTTCCTGACTGGTGGGCAGCTGTCTTCTTGCTGTATTCTCCATGGCCTAGAGTAAGCGCTGGCTTTTTCATACACTCATAAGGGCACCCATCCCCTCATAGGTTTGCTACCCCTATGACCTCATCCAAACCCAATATCCTCCCAAAGGTTCCATCTCCCACTACATTGGGGATTAGGGTCTTAATGCATGAATTTGGGGGAAGAGGAAGGAAGCGAACATTTAACCTTCAGTTGGGGGTAATATGTTGGTGTTTAGCCTAGATTCCCCTTCTCAAGCTTCTACACTCACCTTATCACTGCTGGGGGTGTTTGCCGAGACTAGCTCACACCTGTACTCATTTTCTGGTGGCTCTGGATGGAAGACAGGGTCTGGGGGGTTACAAGCCCTGCCCTGACAGATGTTTTGATCGGTGGCCAAATGGTGGGGAAGCCCAGCAGCACAGGCTCCTGTCTCTAGGCACTTTATGCTCCAAAGCTCCTCAGGTTTGGACGGTAGCTAGATTTCACTGACATCCTAGTGGAACTTCTTCCACTCTCTCTCTTGTCCCTCTTGGGAGCAGCCCCTCAATAGCTCATTTGCCCAAGCTTCTGCAGCTGAGGCTCTGTTTCTAGGAACCTGGCCTAAAATGAGGAGAAAAGGGAATATGAGCTATGCTACAGGAACTTTGTCTGAGCCTTTACTGACCAGGTCACCACGGAGAGAGCAGGACCCTCGGTTCCCAGAGAGCTCTGTGATTCTGGTAGTTTTCTTCATGCAGACGACCAGCAGCCACTCCCAGAATTATTGCTGGGATGGTTCTGGGCCTGTAAGCAGCTTCATTCAGGTCAATTCAGTTCATGCTGTAACTTGACCAAGCTGGGCCTTGCTTATGCTGAGTCCTCTGCAGCAGCTTTGCAAGGGAGGGGCTGGGCATGGAGTAGGGGCTGGACAGCATCTGCTCTGCTGGAGAGACTGTATGAATGCAGGACCCAGGGATGAGAGAAGAAAGCGTGATTGCATTCATCTCGAAGATCAGAGAAGACTTTCTGAAGGAGACAGCTTTTATTCCAGTCCCCAATGGATGTGTCTGATTTACAAATGTGGAGACGTGGGCAAGAGCTTTCTAGGTGAAGAAAATGAGTCCTATCTGAACGGATATGCTCTTTTTATGTGTACCCCCACACCCCATGAAATTATTACAAAATAACATTTCAACCTTGGACGTGATTCACAGGTGTGAGACTCCATATGGAGAATTGATACTAAGATCCTCTGGGATTGTGGGCCCCTGGATCTGTTTTCCTCCTGGTGGAAGCTATATGTCCCTTGTGAGCACTCTCAAATACTTTTCAGGATGCACTGCCTTTTCTATAACCCCACGTGATGGGTGTGTGACAGTGAAGAACCCTTCCGGGCGGGTGAAA
The DNA here is from genome assembly GCA_004024945.1 of Uropsilus gracilis. Classification (NCBI taxonomy): domain Eukaryota; kingdom Metazoa; phylum Chordata; class Mammalia; order Eulipotyphla; family Talpidae; genus Uropsilus; species Uropsilus gracilis. Next base: position 61,264 of record PVHY01005693.1, on the reverse strand, counting down.
GACCTCAGTCCCCAAGGGGAAACCAGGGCGATGCTAAGTGAAGGGAGAGATTGTGAAAGCTCCCAAAAGATAAGGATCCAGGCCAAGCAAGGGAGGGAGAGAATCCCCTGTGCAGGAAAGTCAGAATTCTCAGGGGAGATGAGAAAGCTAAGACGAGACAGCAGCTGGTGGTAGGCATCAGCAGATGGTCTGCTTGCTGCCGGAGATGGAATGGCAATCATAGACAAAGACACCATCCTGGAGAGAGGACAGCCACACTGGCCAAGATGGGGAGAGGAGCCTCTTGCCTTCTGCCAGGAAGTGGCATCTAGGAGGGATTTTGGCTTACCAGGCTTTCATCCCAGAAGTGCCAGGAAGCAAAGAATGGAAAGCGTTAGGAATTGTAATTGCTTTATGTCAAGGTCAAGAAGGGTGTCCTTGCACTGGAATCACTGAGGCTGTCTGAAAGGAGAAGTGGGAGTGGAGACATATTGCCAGGGGCTGAATCTGAGCCACCAAGGAAAGGGGACTGGAGGGGGATTTCATCGAATGTGTGGACAGGTGAAGTCTTCAGCTTGATATTTCCTTCAAATGCTGTAATTACATCCTCCAGAGTTGTCGTTCTGACTTTCTTTTATTGCAGAATTTTAATATAGCAAATCTTTTTCTTTGTAATTTATTTAGTATTACAAAGTTTAGGAATACTATTTCCCCTTCAAGACATTTGATTTGTATTCTTAGTTTCTCACATTTTGAAAACTTAATAATTAAAAAGCAATTATTTTTATTTTGGGGGTTATATTTTTGTTCTTCATATGTACACACGTTCCACTCACCCTCTATTGAACTACCCATGCCAACATCCACCTGCTCATCCTTTCCACCCATTCTCTTTCCTCCTATGCTAACCATTTTATCCTTCACTAAGTTTAAGATTTATTTCCCTTGAATTTAACCTGTATTTGTTTTTTGGTTACTTATATTCACGGGTGAGTGAAACCATCTGATATCTGTCTTGCACTTTTTAACTTATTTTACTTATCTTAATCACTGCAAGGTCCATCCATTTGTTCCAAATGCCACTATTTCATCTTTTTTCACAGCTACATAGTATTTCATTGATATTCCACAGCTTTTACATTCATCTGTTGAAGGGCACGGGTACTTGGAATGGTTTTATGACTTGACAATTGTGAATAATGCCATTATGTATAAAGGTGTAGATAAAACCTTGAATTTGAAGTTTTGTATTTTTTGCATAAACACCTGGTAGAGGTAATTTTGAGTCATACAGAATTTTCATTTTAATTTTCTTAGGAAATCTCCATATTGCTTATTATTTCTTTCCTTCTGCTGGTTTCTGTTCTTCTTTTTCTAGTTCCCTCAGCTATAAATTGTTGAGATTTTTTTTTTTTTTGTTCTTGTGTGTGGGCCTGTATTGCTAAAAATTCCCCATATAGTGTTGCTTTTATAGTATCCCATAGGGTCTAGTAGCCTGTCTCTCCATTTTCATTAGTCTCTAGATAGTTTTTGATCTCTTCATTGGTCCAGGAGTTGTTCAGATGCATTTTGTTTAGTCCCCACATGTTTTGATTTATCCCTGGGTTCTTTTTGTGGTTAATTTCTAGTTTTAAACCATTGTGGTCTATGAAAATGCTTGATATAATTTCTATTTTCTTATATCTTCTGAGATTTGTTTCATGTCCAGGATATGATCTATTCTTGGGAATATTCCATGTGCACTAGAGAAGAAAGTGTATTCATTTCTTTTGGAATGGAAAACTCTACAAATGTCCAATAAATCCATCTGTTCTAGCACTTCATATAAGACCTTTATTTCTTTGTCAATTTTCTATGTGGGTGATCTATCCTTTTGTGTCAGAGGTGCGTTGAGATATCTGACAATGATTGTATTTTTATCAATAGATTGCATTAGGTTTGTTAATAGTTGTTTCAAATAACCAAATGCTCCTATATTAGGTGTATAGATATTGAAAACAGTTATAACTTCTAGATGAATTTTCCCCCTGATTGTTATATAGTGTTCATATTTGTCCTTAATTATCTTTTCAAATTGAAAATCTAGTTTATCTGTTACACAAATAACTCTTCCTTCTTCTTGTCTTTTTGAATTATTAGTACATATGACCTTGGCCAAACCTTTACTTTTAGTTTGTTTTGTTCTTTGCTTCTTAAGTGGATCTCTTGTGATAAAAAAAAAAAAAAGTATAGATGGCTGAAATGTTTTCATCCAGTTACTAGTTTATGTCTTTTAATATCTTTTAATTGGTGAATTCAGATAATTCACATTTAAGTGATTATTGTTACAAACTGTTTACAATTAGTCATTTTGGTTTGAATTCTTTTATTTTTCTGTTGCTTCTTTTTCCATTTGTTTTTTTTCTGCTCTTTCTGCATGAACTTCCTTAGTATTTCTATTAATTTCTTTGTTTCTTCATCTGTGGGTCTCTATTTTAGATTTTTGGTGGGTGGTTACCATGGGAGTTTTAACTGAATTCATTTATGAGTTGGTATGCTCCCTGACATATAATTATATAAGTTCTGTCCATTTCTTTCCTTCCCCTTAGTATTTTATTGTTGACTTATTCTTATTCATGGTTATTGACTTATTCTTATTCATGGTTTTAAATTCCTATTGCCATTTTGGCTCTTTTTCTTTTCTTATAGGAGAACTCTTTTCAACATATCTTGAAGGCAGGTCTGGTGGTGATAAACTGTGAGTTTTTTTTTTTTTTTTTCTGGGACAGGCTTATTTTACCTTCAGACTTAAAGGATACATTTGCAGGGTAGCATATTCTTGAATGGCAGGTCTTGTCTTTTAGGGTTGTGAAAACTTCCTCCCACTCTCTTCTTGCCTGAGGGAAGTTTGGACTGAAGTCTGGGGAAAGCTTAATTTAGGAGCCTTTGTATATTATTTCCCCCCTTGCTTCCTGCAATTTTTTCCTTTATCTTTGATTTTTGATAACTTGACAATGATATGTCTACATGTAGGTCCTTTTGCATTTTAAAATTTGGGTATTCTTTCTGCTTCCTAGACATCCATACTTAATTCATTCTTTAGGTTTGAGAGTTCTCAAGTTACTATCTTTTGAATACATTTCCTGCTCCCATTTTTTTCTCTTTATCTTCTGGGATCCCAATTATTCTTAAGTTTCTTCTTCTTGAGTCTGATATTACTCATAGAGTTTCCTCATTTTTTCTTTTTTGTTTCTATTTTTCTAAATGGGTGATTTGTTCATTTGCACCTTCTACTTCTGAAATTCTCTGTCAGTTTAACTCTATTGAAAGCATATTCTAATTTTGTTTGCATTTCATTCAGAATCATATTACTCCTGCTTATCTGCCTTGACTGACTGTCCAGTAGCTGACTTAATGTTTTTAATATTGTTGTTTTGAAATCTTCATCTGAGAGAGACTCTATTTCTGTGTCCTTTATATTTGTCATAGGATTTCTGTTCTCATTTTGCTTTTCCATCTTGTGTTCAGATGTTCTTTTTTTCCTAGGCATGTGTGTCCCTTTATTTGTTGTGTGTGCATGAAGGGGAGAGTGGGAGGTTGACGTGCTAGGGATTTAGTTTTCTTTTTGTTTCTCCTCTTAGCTTACCTTGGCATGAGGTGGGGGCAGGAGAAGAATCTGGTATGTTAATACTGGAACTTATTTTGAAGAATGAGCTTGGTCATCTCTTCCTACTCTTGCTTCATTCCACAGCAAACTGTATTATTCTGTGCTTACATTGTCTTAACTTTCCACCTCACTTTCCACCATTCCTCTCTTCTATGGGCTGTGATCTATGAAGCTTGAATCTTCTGGTTGGGGGAGCTAGGTCTGGACTTCTAGGTTCATGCTCTGGTCTAAACTTTGAAAGTAGTACCCAGTGCCCGAGTGGGGTTGGCAGGTGCATGCTGCCTTATAGCTCTGGCTGCCAACAATGGCCATCTCTCTGGGGCTGTGTCCTTTGTTTACTTTTCCAAAGGATGTGAGTTATCATACAAGTTCTTCTCTCTGAAATTGGGCCTTCTGACTCATTTCTATGGCTCTTTGATCTCTTCTGGGAGGGGAAGAGGGGATGAAGATTTTTATGCCCTTGCTGACTATTGGGTCTGCACCTACATGGCTCCTGCTGACACAGGTAAGGTCCTCTCCCATCGTGTGTCAGCAAAGTTCCCCCAGGAAATTTCACAAAGGCCCTGGTCTGCCAGCTGGGGTATCTTCTCATTCAGTCAGGTCCCTTTTGCTTCCTCCCACTCCTTCCCCTTGGCAACCAACAAACTTAATTTGAGATCTTCATGGGAAAGTGCTGGGGGTCCATAGATGATTTGGACCATCTGGATTTTCCTCAAAGATTTTCTTATATCTGTTTTTAAGAGGGAGAGAGTAATGTCAAATTCTCTATTCAGCAGGAGGTGGGTCAAAATAATCAACTCTTTTAAATCCCCAGAATTAATTTTTTTTTGTACTTAGAGTGAGGTGAGAAACTCATTTAAAAAATTTGCAACTCTCTCATTGACAAAGAAATTGATGTTTTATCATTATAGCAGTGACTGGAGAAATATGGAAGTATTGAAAGAAAAAAAAATACATGTTCTCACCACCAAGAAAGAATTATTTTTTAGTACATTGTCTTTCATTCTTTTTTTTTTTTTTTTTTTTGAGACTAGGCCTCACTATTTTTGGCCACGGAACTTCAGGCTCATGTTGCCCAGGTACCACAGACTCAAGCAATCCCCAGCCTCAGCTTCCCAGGTAGCTGGGATTATAGGCATGTGCCACCACGCCAGTTATTTTTTGGAACTAGGTCTCACTGTGTTGCCCCAAGTGGAACTCAAGCTGTGATCCCTAGCCCCGGCCACTTCATAGGCTGAAGCGTACAGGCATGAGCCACCATGCCCAGCTGTATTTCATTCTTTTGTTGTCTATTTTACTCATTGTAATCACATGATATTTACAAAGTCATATATGCTGACTTTTAAAATTCTCATAGAGAAGCAGTCTTGTCTGCCTGTATCCATAAAGGATGTTTCTGCTAGTCTCATAATTCAAGAATGTGACCAGGATGTGTCTAGATGTTGATGACTATGTGTTGCCTTCTGAATACAGCAGAACTTTTCAGTATGCAGACTCAGGACTTTTTACCACTCAAGGGATTTTTTTTTTAATCTAGGTAATAATGATTTGTCACATAATATAACTTTTAGGCTTACAGCTTTATATTTCAACATCTATATATACTGCATTATGATCACCAGTGAAAAACTAGCTTCCTTCTAACACCATACAATTGACCCTCTTTGCCAATTTTGCCTGGCAAATTCTTCAGGGGAAATTTTTTGTAATGAGTCTCCATTTTTTGCTGTTTCAAGTGTTGTGATTGTCTCCCCAGAAATATTATTTCTCAATTATTTAAGGAAGATTCTCCTTTTTCAGCTTTCATGTGTATTTTCTTTTATCATTTTCATGACTATCCTTTTCACCCTTGGAAAGTTTCTGAAATTTGTTCTTGACTTTATTACTTGGGTTCCTCAAGGTCAGCACTCCTTTTTTAAGGTGACTAGTATAAACTTTAACACATGCAATTGCATTTTAAAATTTGAGTGCTTTCTTTGCTTAAGGCTTTCTGCTTTGTTTTGCAGATGGAGTCTTTTTGCATTCTGCTAAGAATGAGAAATAATTTCCCATTTTTTCCTATTCATATAGTAAATAAGTCTACTAATCTTATCTTTTAATAATAATCAGTTTTTGAGAGTTCCTGTCCCATAACCCATTTGATTTCAGTTGTTAGCAGGTGGACCTGCCCCACTCACCCCAGGTGTACATGGGTCTCATTTGCTGCAGGCCCTGCAGTGCAGGAAGAGCTGATTCTAACATGCATTCTCACTGGGAGTCCTGTCTTCAATTCTGCCTGCAGTGTTCTGTGGGAGCAATATCTCACAGAACAGAACACACTATCACCATTGCCCTTTCTCTCCTGCCTCTTGCTCTGTGTTTTCTGGAAACCATCCCGATGCTGGTTATCATGCCGACAGACCATGTTCCTCCTTTGATAGGTTAAATAAGCTAAAATACAATAGGATATTTTAAAAATGTTTTTCACATTTCTTCACCTCCCAGAAGCAAAGCCATAAACGCATCCATTTTACCTCACATTTGTATCTGAAGAGCAGTGGACCTCAAGACAGAGCCAATCGATGCAGGCTCCATCCTGATGGGTGGAACGAAATGTTTTTCACTGTATTTATTATTTACTAGTTACTTATTGCACACTGAATCCACAATAATGAACAATATAGATGAGGCTCTGCCCTCAGAGAGAGTACAATTCAGGTGGCTGAGATGAATATTAAATAACAACAACAACAAAATGTTTCATTGTTTTAGCAGAGATTAGGAAAATATGGAAGTATTGAAAGAGGAAAATGTAGTTAATCACTGTAATTACAGTTGTGAGTAGGGTTTCAGAGGAAACATTCAGTGAAAGGAGAGGAATGGGTTCCTGGATATTCTGAATGATTTCAGGATAGACTTCCTCAAGAAGTAGTGTTTGTGTTGATCTTTAAGATATCAGAATGAACATACTAGAAGAGAGAATATGGCTGTTCTAGGCCTAGGGAAGGACATGTACCAAGGTCCTGGGGTAGGAGAGTGTGTGGTGGGGCTGAGCACCATAGAAAGTGGATATGGCTGGAGTTTGGAAGGGAGAAGCAAGGAGGGATAGTGTTTGTCATTCCCTGGGCAGAGCAGTGGCTCTAAAAGTGTGATTGTTTAATGGCTGAGATAAGGTCATGGTTGCTGGTCTATAAGGCAGTGCCTGATGGGGGTGGGGGTGTTGTTCTTAGCACTTGCCATCCTCACATCTTTCCCAGTGACTAGAATGAGACTGTGAAAGCCAGACTGAGATGAGGAAATGGGTTAAAGTCAGAGGAGGCCTAAAGGATGGACAGGCCTCAGGTGACTGAGGCCATGCTGGTGTGAAGAGGCCTGGAAAGGTTTCCTGAGGAAGTAGTTTTAGAAGCAAGCCTTGAAGTTGAAGGGTAAGGGGAGAAGTCATCCCAGGAAGCCACAGAGTTGAAGGCAGTTTTAGGAGAACAGAATGTGAATAAATTTGCCACCAGAGAGGTTTGAATCTGTGGGCTCAGGCCTCAGAGCCAAGTGAATGCAGATGAGGCTGTGCTGGTGATCAGGTGGGTAAGAATCCCAGCTGGATTCTGAGATGAACCCATGCCAAGATGAGCTGGGCCTCTTTTTGGGACCCATCAGAATGGAGCCTGCATCAATTGGCTCTGTCTTGAGGTCCGCTGCTCTTCAGATACAAATGTGAGGTAAAATGGATGCGTTTATGGTTTTGCTTCTGGGAGGTGAAGAAAAATGACCAGCGCTGGGAAAACTCCAGAGCTTCCCATTTAGACGTCACCTCCCACTGCTTGCCAGTGAACTGGAGAAAGAATTGGCCCTGGTTCATCACTCAGATCTCATCAGAGCTAAGACCAAGAAAAATTCTTCTCCCAAAGTCCTGCAGAAGCAAATTAAGGGCAAAGAGAAAACCCCTAGAACTGTGACTGTAAGCCACTCTGATAAACATCTGTGTCCACGGAGCCCGGACTGTTCATCCAACCATTTCCTTAGTGCCTTCTCTGGACCATGTACACAGACTGGCATCAGGCAGTCGAGCTAAATCCTTTGATGCTGAGAAATGCTCTAAATAGCACTATTGGGGACCAGAGACCTCCCAGAGTGCGGTCTTTGAGGAAGTGGCTTGGCTTCCCTAAGCACCCAGAAGTCTTTGGCATTCACTCTCTGGGAAGTGAGGCTTCATCAGCGACTAAGAAGCCACGAGGCTGCAGCTCCCCAGGAACAGGCAGACTTGTACAACTCAAATGAATTAGTCGTGTAAATTGAGCAGTTCGACTTGGCTTGCAGAGTACAATAAAGATCTGCAAACACTCAGCTCCGTATTGAACCCAAAGCAGGGTGATTAATTCATTATTCACTTCTCAGCCTGGAAGGGAAAGCATGTATACCCAGGGGCCAGCATGGATGAACGCAGTCATAAATCACACCATTTACAGCCTAGCAATGAGAAAATCAGCCGGCTGGAGGGGGACGCTCTGCAGGCAGCCACCATGACCCGAGAACCAGCCTGTCCAGGCTGGTCAGCTTGCTCTCTGGAGACAGACCAGTTGGCCAGTCATTCAGCTTCCCAGCCAAGGCCGCCAGCCTCTTGGCCACCCGGCTTGGCACTTCCTGGCCAGACCACAAGGAAACAAACTCCACTCCGCCCAGGAGGAGAGCTCTTGTGACCTGAGGTGGCCTCTCCCCAGAGTGGGCAAAGTACAAAGACAGCATTAGGATGTGATCCAGTCTGGGTGAACTACTCCCCATGGTCCTCCCTGGGCTCTGCTGGGTTCCAGGTCCCTCTGACCCTATGAAAGGGCCAGGCTTGAGTCTGTTTAGCATCCTCCATGCAGGATCCCCCAATATCCTCAGTTTCCAAGCCTGGGCCAGCACCTGCACCCTCCATTCTCTGCTGCTTTCAGGTAGAGTCTGGTATGTGACTTCTGAGCCCCTCTTGGAATTGAAGGTAGCTCTTCAAGCGTTTGGCAGTTCTTTTGCTTCTTTTGCTCACATTTTACCTCACAGAGATAAAACCACCTCTGTTTCCTCAGCTGTTCTTCATATTTCAAGATGAACAGATCCCTCCATTCCCAAGTTTGTTATTGACTATTTCCCACTGCATAACTACCCTCAAGACTCCAAATGTCCCAAATGGAACTCAGTACCTCCTGTGTGCTTTCATCACCAGGGTAACAATAACGCTGACTTATCACATGTCAGGTGCTTCATGCACATTATTTTGGTGAAATTGTCACTAACTCCTTTACAGATGAGAAAACTGAGACTTAGGGAGAAATAATCTGCCAGGCTTCAACCCTCCGTCAGTCTGACTCCAGAGTTTGTGCTCTGACCTTTTCATATGCCATCCCTCTTGCCGAGCTGAGTGAGTTTATTAGCTAAAATACTAGAGACATCTGTTTCAGGGCCTGCCAGATTTGGGGGCTTTCTTCCTTGTTGCTAAGCTGAGCTTTGCAAGACTGGCCAAAGCGCTGTAATCTCTACCAAATGCAGCATCAAAAAAATCAAACAAAACAGTAAAAGCATTATCCACACTGCGTTCTTCTCTGCCTGAGCTGAGCAACTTTTCCAGAAAAGGGAGAAGGGAGCCTTATTGCTCTCATTCTCTCCGGGGAAGATATTCCAGCCCAGGGTACAATCTGTTTACAACTTCCTTTTGCCCTATTTGGGACACAAAGTCACATGATTCTTTCTATTCTACTTGTGTTGCTACAAACAGGACTCCTCAAGATGAGAGTCTCTAATCAAGGGGTTAGTGGGTAATACCATTTCTCCTCCAGGTTCCCAGACAAATATCTTACAAAAAAGAGCAGGTGATGTTTTCCCTTGCCCCCAAAGGAAAATGTGTTACAGGGCCAGAACTGGGGTACAGGCTTTGGTTGGGAGTTTTATTAAGTGTCAAACACTATCCATGTATTAACAAAGCATAAGTGACTACTTACTGATGCATAATCTGATTTTACTTACATGTAGCTATCTTTGACATTAGGATTAAAGAAAGAGGACTGGGAACTGGTTTGGTTCTTGTATAAGGTTCTTTTATCCTGGGTTGAGTGACTTGAATGGGGAAGCAATGGGTCCTACAGAGCCTGCTTCTTGACCACATCAAACTAGGTAGGAAACCAAGTCTACCTGATTGTGCAAAGTGTTCCAACTCTGCACTACTCTGGCAACCTCAGAGAAGTTAGAATTCCTCAAAGCCTGCCTATTGGGCTGGGTTGTTCCAAATGGACAGCAATGAGGAAGCAGAACACTAGCTGATGTCTGCCAAGCCTCGATTAACATCAGTACGCGATGTGGGTGTGTGAGTGCTGTCTATTTTGAAAATCTGGAGGAAATTGTTTGTGGCTCAAGCCCAGGTGCAAATATCCACAATTACCTGAATTCAGGACATTGTGAGCTGACGTCTGTGTGTTTCACCCAGAATGAATCTACCAATTAAATGGTATGAAAATTAAACTGTAGTAGAGTGGAATATGCTTTGAGAGATTTAGAGACCACTGTTGAAGTCAGTACACCAAGTGGGCACCAATATGAATATGTACCAATTTTCCTTCCAAATTTAAATTGTACCCCCCAAAATATATGAGAACTTAACCATAAACCAGAGGGGAAAATGTTCAAATTTGTATGCATTTGAATGAAAACACATGAAATATCCAGAAATTGGAATATTAATTTACGAGGTGTTAATTTTTATATAGTAAAATGCACAAATTTTAAGAGTGATGTTTGTCTATGTACGCCTTTTTGCAAATGTAGTCACTGTCACTTCCCAGATCAAGAAACAGCATTTTCTTACCCCAGAAAATTTCTTTTTGCTTCTTCCCAGTGAGTCTCTACTCCTGGGTAAGAAATTTTTTAATTATTTCATCATATTTTAATTTGAGCTCATTCTTGAACTTCACATCAACAGAATCAGACTGACCCATGCCTGCTCAGTGTGATGTTGAGATTCACCTATGTTGTTGTTTGTCAATAGCTGCTTCTTTGAATAGGAACAAAACTGTTTACTCATATGCTGATAGACATTTGTGTTATGGTTAATAATAATAATAATAATAATAATGGTTTGTTCATATTTGTTACACAAGTCTCTTCTCTAGGGAGCAAGTTCTACTTGGGAGTAGAACTTTATTAGGATCTGTGAAGTGATAGAAGTAGTTTTAAAAATAACTTAAAGAACTGTGAAACAATGGTAGAAGTCCTTTAAAATTTGCTTCCTAGTTCATAAACTATTTAGGAACAGGTAAAATAAAGGGAATCATCGAATATTCAAAATGCTTTATAGAGGTAAAGTTATTTTATCCTTAAGTACCACAAATGTACTCTTAAGATAAATATTTTTAACAGCTGGGACTTTAAGCAAAGTGATATTAGGCAAATTGGCCCCAAAAGTTCAAATAGACGCTTGTTAGGACAAGCCTCTTTCCTTTTGCACTGGCACGCAGACTTGACAGCCTTCCTTGAGAGATCGCACACGGGTGGGAAGCACATATATTCATGCACATGGATATGCTGGATTAGGGTGTTGGAACAAGTAGACACTTGGTGTAAGGAGGGAAAGGAATTCCCGGCCTGTTCACAGTGCTCTGGGGGCCTGATAATGGACCGGGAGCTGGCAGCACGCCCGGGGAATTAAAACTTGACTGAGGCAGGGCAGGGGCCGAAGGAGGGGGGGTAGTCTTGATGGAGGGCAAGTGGTACTGTGGGTTTTGCCTGGTGATGTTGGGACCTGTTTGTGGGGAGGAGCTGGGGTGTCATTACAATTAATGAGAAGAAGAAGGTAGAGGCTGACCCTGGGGAGAGTGGCCTAGAAAACTAAGTAACCAAAAGGGGCCCTCAGTGTCAGTGGGCTGTGCAAGTTAGCATTTGCCTGAGAGGGTGAAAAGACCATGCTGGAATCAGCCCTAAGCCATCTTTGTCCTGCTTGCAGACATATCAACCCTCATTGCCAAAATGTGTCAGCACATGTAACTGCAAATGAAAAAAAAATTTATAGTCATTCACATGCATTCACTATCTCTTCTGCTTCCACACTTTTGATAAAATTGGCTTCTAGGTCATCTTCCAAGTTATTAATAAAAAATATTCACCTAGACCAAACAGAACAAAGCCCACTGGAACGCCACCAGAGTCTCCCCTCCACAGTGACAGGATTCATAAATCAACACTCCCAGAGAACGATCATCCAACCAACTATAAATTTACCTCCTAGTTCCCACTGACATGCTTCTACTTTTACACAAGAGAATTATAAGGGATTTAGTAAAAGACCTCACAGAAACAAGACACTGAGTTTATGACATCCCTCCATCCACTAATCTAACAATCCACACAAAAAAGAAATGAGGTTAGACTTGTTCTTAGTGAGTCTGCACTCGTTCCTGGCAAACATCACTTTCTTTTTAAAGTACTCAGAAAACCATCTGCTTAATAATCCCTTCTAGATTTTTGTTGGCACTGATGGTATTTGTCAGTCAAACCATAAATTTCATTTTCTACCCCATTTAAAAATCAAGGCAACATTTTCCATTTTCATTTTTTTGGTTACTCTTTCTGATTTTCGAGGTGGCATTGTGGTTATCTTGGGGGGGTCATTTATCTGGAACTGACTTGGATTCATTTAAACAGGTGAGGTAGTGTGTTTGGTTTATGTGACCCTCTAGGGTATAATCAGAAAGCAACTTTATGTTGTCTGCATTGGGCCCTTAAAATTAATTCACTGATGGGATAGGCTTCTGATATTTGAGGGTGACAATTCACCAGTTTCTGATTTTCTAATCATGTGTGATAAATGAAAACTTGGTAATTACTTTAAGTCACCCAATACTGTCTCCATTGGAAATCAACTCCTCTATAAGGAGCAAAAGCTGCAAGTTTTGTTAAATCTTCCTTATTACCCGGGGAGTGCTAAAGTAACGAGTTTTATAGTTGGTTGGTGTGTCATGGACTTCTTCTTATTTTACCTTTTCCTCCAACCTCATCTTGCAAACCTGGAATTCTGACTCAAGGTGATGGAGTGTGGGGTGGAGGAAGTGTGGGGCAGTTTGGTGCTGGGGGGTGACTGGAGGAGAACAACTGTTATTTGACTGGCACTTCTGCAAAGTGAATCTTCATTCTGTGGCCTGGCAAGTGCTTCAAGTCTTTTCATTCTTTGGATTTTTTTAGGCAGGAATCAGATTCCAATTTCTTGTGTCCCTTCTTTTGTCTCTACTCCCAACTTCTCTCCTTTGAAGATTCCCACCTCTGTGAAAGTTCCCTACATAGTAAAACATCTCTCCAAGCACCTCTTCCTCTCAAGTTCCCTCCTCTCATTACTCCTCCAACTTCAGTGCTCTCACTGTGCTTTTGAAAGTTCAAGAGAAATCCCACCCACTTGAAGACATGTGTTTGAACAGTGGCCTCCATGGAATGGGGTTTCTCTCTTGTTGCAGCCAACGGGGAGGCAGAGTCCATTTGGTGGAAGTTATTTTCCTCTCTGCTCTCCTATCTTGACCTTCAATTTTCCCCATTCAGGTTTGATGGCATTTTTTCTTGAGAGACATGAACATAGTACTTAAGAACATCTGCAAGCTTGCTGGAATCCCCCTTGTTACATATCATGAAACTCAAGTCCAGGGATTTTCCTTCTTTTTTGAAATGTGCTTTTAAAAACCACAACCATCAGGACATTCAATTAATTTAGAATGAATAACACAAGGGTACATAGATCTAATACTTATATATCTTTTTTTATTACTTCCTAATGGCAAAATTAAAGTAGGAATGTGGAGGATGGAAGCAGGAGGAAGAATGTAATATTTACTGAGCACTTACCATGTACTCATCATTCTACGTTACACACAATTGCAATAACCATGGGAGGAAAATGTTCTTATTCCTGTTATATCAAGTAGGAAATGCAGGTATAGAGAAATGAAAGAAATTTTCTGAAATCTACAGCTAATTGGAGGAAGCTAACTACATATTTGTATCCCATATTACTATCATAAAATAAATTAGTGAGCTTGGTGATGTAAGAAATATATTCAATCATTTTTTAAAAAAGGATTGATATTTTTATTGACATAAAACATAAAAAGTTGCCTCTGGTGAGAGATACAAAGAAGAAAATAAAAAATCATTCACTGTGAACACTAAATAATGAATATATTTCATTTCAATATTTTACTTAGGAATTTGATTAGAGTCATTTTATAAAAATGAAATGATACTGTATATATAGTTCTGAACCCTAATTTCTAAACTTAGTTTATTGTGAGCCTTTATCATTACCAATAAAATTCTTTGAAAATCATTTTTATAACTTCATATACGGTGATTGTATGGCTATACCATAATTTCTCCAATTTCTTTCCTTTTTTTATTTCCTTTTTTTTTAACCATTTAAGATATCATCATGTACATCATTGGGCGTAAATAAGGGTGTGAATTTCTGATAGTAGAGAAGGAGTTATTGAATCAAATGGTCTGAGTTTTACAAAGGTTCTTCATAGAAACTACCCTATTGCTTTCCAGAAACTTTTATCACAAATGAGCTTAGTGGACATTGTCATCATTCATCAATCTGGAGCCCCATCTCCACACTAGGACTGACCGCAAGAACCTGAACTATGTCAGAAACACACAACAAAAGTGGCTTTGAGTTCAGTAACCATAATCTTCAGGCTGAAAATAATCATTTGCAGGGAGTGAAAGGAGGAAGTGCATCTGTACATTTACGTATTTGCAGTTGGGCCTCTCTGGGAAGGCGGTGTGTGCCTCTGATCCGACTTGCATCTGGTTCATTGCCCCATAACATAGCCCTGCCTCAGCCAGGCAGGCCATAAAGCCATGGGGTAGGGCAGCTTTGTTTGTTCACAGTCACATTCCAGTCACACCTCCTGCACATAAATCCAGGGCTACTCCAAGGAGCCAGAACATCCCCTAGGTTCCCCAACAACAAATTGATGGACACACCTTCAGGAGGGTTTCCCTGGTATGGGTTACAGATTAAACTGTCCAAGTTTGGCTCTCAAGTTGTCATCTTTCTCCAGAACTTATTCCGGGTCCAGCACATTTCCCACCCCACAACCACACTTTTGGGACAGAAAAATAATGTTTAGCTCTTTATAGACATTTAGATGACAATATTCTAATAACCCTTTTCTCTTTTATAATCCCCAAAGCAGTATATGTTTAAAGTAGAAAGTCCTGGAGAGCAGAAGGGGAATGTTGGGGGTGGGGTGGGGAGTGACCCATGAACCGTGGCCTGCCTGGCAGATGGGGTGCGCACAGTATTGGTAGACATCTGTGTGGGGTCAGCAGGGGCGATGTTCAGCTGAGCAGATGCTCATGGACACTGGACAAAGACGGAGGATCAGTAGGAACTCTCCTACTCATTGCTATGAGAGTCCCAAGATTTCGACCCCAGGGAGAAGGGGGCGAGAGGGACTTGAAATGACGAAGAAGAAAATCACAGAAGAGTAGAAAGGCACTGGAGACAGACAGTAAGCTCATTTGTTTTTTTTTTTTTTTTTTTTTTTTTTTTTTTTTTTTTTTTTTGTTGTTGTTGTTTTTAATTTAAAAATTTTAATTTATTTATATATAATCAAAACCACAATGAGATACCACCTTACACCAGTAAGAGTGGCCCACATCCAAAGAACGGGCAACAAGAATTGCTGGCGAGGATGTGGAGAGAAAGGAACACTACTACACTGCTGGTGGGAATGTAAGCTAGTCCAACCACTATGTGGAGGACCTTCAAGTAAGTTCGTTTCTAAGAAAGCAAAGACCAGGGTTTACTTTTGTATTCCTTCTCCCTTTGAGTTCTGAGCTCCAGCTGTAGGTGTTCCCCAGCCCAGACTCTGCCAGTGCCTGGGCCAGTTTCAATCCTGAGAGGACTTGAGGGCAGAGTATAGTCTGTCAGGCTTCCCCTGGGAGCTAGCCCTGCAAATCACCATGGAAACTGAAGTTCCCTGTGCTCCATGCTGATGGACTTAGATGGAGGCTGCTCCCAGGCAAAGGCGGGAAAGTCACTGTTACAATGATGTCACTCTGCCAACAGCCTTCTGGACCTAAGGATTTTCTTCTCTTAATTCTCCTCATTGGGATTGAGGATTAAATCTCTGAAAGCAGCAGGTGAATGTAAAGTAAGACAAAAAACAAAATGAACAGCCCAATGGGGCTATGATTCTGGGCAGGAATGTACCAGGAGGTCAGGTTTCCCTGAGCCCTGATGCCAGCCCAGCTCTTTGTTCTACCAGGGTTCTCAGAGCCACCTGGTACCATTGCCTTTCTCTTGAGATCCTTCTTTTTGCACCCCTGCATCTTGGCAACATTTCAGGGGAGCCCCAGGGTAGGCTTAACTGTCTTAATATCTTAACTGTCAAGATGATGCAGGATTAGAGAGAGTCGCTGAGGCTGGCTCCGGAATCCCCAGAGACCTCCAAGAACAGAACACATGCACCCAGCCTGTCACTCAGAGAAGGCTGTATAGTTTGAAAAAACTTGAGACATGCAAAGGGGGGCCCTGCAACAGATTAAGGTGCAGTCATATGAAGGAACAACATGCAGTCATTAGAGAAGAAACAGCTTTCTGCGAATTAAAAGGGTTGCAAATACATGTATTTTTGCATGTTAAATAACCAATCCTCGCTGCCAAGTGTAGGGCAACTGACTTGTTTGTGATGCCCACTGTCGTGCAAACATCAGGCTCACCAACCTGTATAGGTTTTTTATTGGTCCTAGCAGTTACATAGATACATCAGGCAGGGCAGGGGAGGATCTCGGGAGTTAGGAAGCAGGTGAACCCCCAGTGCCCCCAGGAATCTTCACACTCTTTCTGTGGGTCCTCTCTCTGGCATTCTCTTATGCTCTCCACTTCCTGTGCTCATGCTTGTGCTCTCTGCATCCCTCTACCCCCTCTCTTCTAGGTCCAGGTGTGCATACTTACACACGTGCTCATCACTGGATGGTAAGGAGGGTGCAATACCCCAGATGCTGGGTATACAAACTAACGGAGGAAAAAGCCTGAACAATTCATTTACCCTACAATGTACATTTTTATGATCTTATTTTAAAATGCAAGTAGTTATTTATCTATATTACATATAGAAAATCTGGTGGGAGAGTAGCAATTTCCTTTTCTTTTTCTAGTTTTCTCCATGATTATGATACCCAAGCGTTACTTTAATTAAGAAAATCAGAACCTGTGTTGACCAGAATGTTGTGGCAGCCATGGAGGAATCCCCTTTGGCTCCCTCTTCAAGAAGGAACTTGACATCACCAAGAAGGGTGCATCCAACTGACAGCCTCTAGCATCTTGGGGATCCTCTGCATTTGAGTCAAACTCACACTCTTTCTGGGCAACCCCAGCAATGAATGAGCATGGAGGGGATAATGTCCCTGCCCTTCTTGCCCCTGGTGGAGGTCTTCTCAGGTGCTGCTGGTGCTGGAGCTCCTTGCTTGACCAACAGGGGTTTTCTCAACGTTGCCACCAGGTTCTTCCCTTCCTGTTCCTTCCACAGGTATGAATTCTGCATCATGATGTGACGTCTTGCCTCCACCTCTTGTTACCTCTTCTCTGCTCTTCACAGGTATCACTCCAATCATCTCTTGCACTTCTATCTTTGCTATAATGATTGGTATCTACTTCACGAACCACCCAGTACGGTGGCTTTCCTTCTGGAGCGTCATCTGAGACCCCTGGATGTAGTCCATCCATTCTTCCTCTCTCCCTCTCTCCAGAATGAACTTAGTCCGTTCATTCTGCCCCCTCCCTCTCTCCAGCCCCATCCCCACATGAAATTATCACCGCAGATGATCCTCAGCAGATCTCACAAGCCAAAATGCCATTTTCAATCAGTATGTCTCTTCTAATGTTATTGCCTGAAACTTGCTCCATTTAAATCCACCTCTCACCGCTTTTCTGTGCCCCTTCAGATAAGACTGACAGTGTAAATGTCCAGGACCTATGTTACCTCAAGAATGAGAAAAAACAGCTAACCGAAATGAAATCCTTCTGTGCCTCAAAGCAGTAAGGAGATAATTAGAAAAACACCGGTAACGCCATAGTGGCTGAGACTTTGGGAGTGAGGTGAGTCTTTCTTCTGCAACCAGGTTCATCATCAGTTCTAGCAGTGGAAGAATGTTGGAGCCCTTGGCATCATCTTCACAGGATTTTTAGTAGTTAACAGGGGAAAGCAGTCACTCGAGTCTCTCCTTGAGTTCCCCCTCCTCCAGGGTGACATCACCCTTCTATCCTCTCTTTCTAGACCCTGGTGTGGCCACCACACGTGTGTGTACCCATATGACTCAAATGTGTACAACCATGGGGAGAGCGCAATACCACAGGTGCTGCTCATAGGGGTTCATAGTAGAAGGGTATGAAAAAACCTGGAAAACCCATTTACCCTACAGCCCTCAGTTCTTGCCACTGTCAAACCCGATCCCTTATTTCCAGGTCAGATAACTCCTGATAAGGAGCCCTGCTCTTCCCAGCACACAAGGCTGGGGTCCTCTCTGGCACCCCACAAACATTATTAGTCTCTTGCTGAGTACATAGAGGCTACTAGTTATGCAGAGTGGGTGGAAGGTGAACCTCCTCACCATCCACACAACTCTGACCCCAAATAGCCTGAGGAGCCAGAGTCTGTACAGGAGAAACAGACAGATGGAAACCAAGATGGGAGAGGGCTGTCATGGTTCATTTGCCTGAGGTCCACAAGGAATAAGAGGGTCAAGAGTCAATTGTTGCCCCTTTTTTTTTTTTTAATTTC
Source organism: Uropsilus gracilis (assembly GCA_004024945.1). NCBI lineage: Eukaryota > Metazoa > Chordata > Mammalia > Eulipotyphla > Talpidae > Uropsilus > Uropsilus gracilis. Next base: position 42,871 of record PVHY01005693.1, on the reverse strand, counting down.
GACCATTCTTACCAGTATGAGGTAGAATCTCATTGTGGCTTTGATTTGTATTTCCATGGCCGGCCCTGTGCTTTTCCTGCCCATCTGAAGCCTGGTCCCCCGCGGCTTCTTCCTTGCTCGGCTGGTCCACGGCAAGTGATGTTCTACATTTTTTCATCTAACTGTTGGCCATTTGTATTTCCTCTTTGGAGAGGTGTCTTTTTAGCTATGGTGAGAGAACTATGGGGGTATACAACAATGTAAGAAACAGTATATATATATATATATTATATATTCAATGAATATATATTCAATTATATATTCAATATATTCAATTATATATTCAATTATTGAATATATTCAATTATATATTCAATGAATTAAGGGGGAAAAAGGAGAGACAAATGTCAAAAGACAATCAGATTTATATCCAAGAGTGTTCATGAGCACAGAGTACCTCATACCCACCCTCGCTCCAGGGTGCTACTGACCTGCATAGCACTTGTTGCTGGGGATGGGGAAGGGTGGCTTCACCTGGTTCACTGTGAGCTGCTGGGTCCCACACTTGCCCTCATGTGGCTGGGGACAGGGCCCTGGGTGGATAGTCTTCAGGCTGTTTCTCCAACCCATATACAGAAAAACTGTGAACTATGCAGTATTTTCCAAAGATACTCCCTCTCTGCTTAAATCAGCTAGAACTGGTTTCTGCTGCCTACTAACTAAGAATTCTGGTTGAAACGCATATATAATTATATAACGCACAACATTCTGCTAATATGTCAAATTAGCGTGGAGAAAACTAAGTTAACAATAAAGTTTTAACAACTAGGTAGTTAACACAGGTTGCCTGGGGAGGGGGTGAGGTGAAGATGGGGAGGAAAGGAGTAGGAAGGGGGAAAACAAAAATAGAACAAGGGGAAAAAAACCCCGTTAGACTTCGTGAAGCACTGGCCCAGCGCGCCTTATGATCGCAGCTCATGTTTGCATTTACATATTCAGTGCATTCTCATGCCAGCCCTAGCTCAGAGACACTGAAAAAGAAATTTCCCAGGGTTGCACCCAGTCCTGAGTATTTTCCAGTTCCTTGGGAGTCGCTGATGAGCAATGTTGACAAATGTTCCTCTGCCAGTGTGATCCTCGACCACCTGACAGAGTCAGCTAGAAGTTTGTTTAAAAATTCACTCTCCTGCAGACCCCTGTTGGGGATCTGGAGAGGGGGTGTTTTTTGGCCCAGAGTGAGGGAGCTCTGCATCCTGCGGCCACAGGACGGAATTCCTGGGGCCTGGAGGAGCGGCAGGACTCTTGGCACACAGCCATGTCTGGTGCAGTGGGCCTCATCTTTTCAAAAATCTGCTTTTAAAATCTTTAATGACTATTTCACCCAGCAGTTCCAGTTCTTGGAACATATCCTAAGGAAATAACCACAAAATGTGAAAGGATGTAGGGGGAGAGCATTCATCACAGCCCTTGTTTATATTAATGAACATTTGGAAACAGGCCAAAGATCAATCAATAGGAGAGTAATTAAAATAATTATGACACATCCATACAACGGAAGGCTACGTAGCCACTAAAATTGTGAGGTGGCTCTCTGTGCATGGAAAGGGGCACACAACCACAAGATTTTGTGTTCACCGGGGGGAGATCAGATGCCTAAAGTGTAGGGTGTCCCCCGTGAAACCGCACGTGGCATATTCACATGTCCCGCAGAACTGTATGACCTGCTGAGTCTTGGGGGACACTTTCCTTTTCGCTCATGAAGATAAATCAAATGCTGCTTAGAAAACCTTCACTCCACTTCAGTTTTTATAGACACTCATACACATATTTCCTTTTTATTATGAAAATGCCAAGCATAAAGGAAGGTAGAATAAATAATGGAACAATCATGGTGTACCATCCCCTAGTTTCAACATTATTAAAGCAAGGCCAATCTTGTCTCATCAGCACTCCACACTGCTGTTCTTTACCTGAGTTGTTTGGAAGGAATAACAGGTTCCGTTTCATTTCATCTGTAAATATTTCCTTCTGTCATTCTAAAAATGTCTTTTAAAAATAAATATCATCTTTAACAATGATTTCTTAATATAATCTTTTTCCCAATTTTTTTTTAAAGTTCGCCATATAGGATCCAAGTAAGGTCCCTATAAAATGATGAATTGTCTTTTAAGTCCCTTTCATCTGCATGTTTGCCTGTTTATGTACATATTTTTTCTCTTGTAACATTCCTGTTGAAGAAAGTTTCTCCCATAAAGTTGCCCTGTTTGATTCAGTGGCTGTAAGGCATATGCAGGCAGCAAACAATTGAAAAGTGGTGACTGAGTGTGAACAACTACATTTTTAATTTATTTGATTTTAATTAACATAAATTAAATGTAAAGAGTGATCTTGACTCAGTTATTGGGAAACTTTGAAGTATGCAAATCTATTTTTTGAACCCTAAATTTTATGAAATCTAAATACAAGTATTTCTGAGGAAAATTTGGTGTTCTAATTGAATGTTTCAAGTGTAAAATAAATACAGTTTTGAGAATTTACTTTTTATTTATGTGGATTATAGGTCAAAATGGTAATACTTTAGATATTGAGTCAAATAGAATTTATTATTTAAAAGGAACTTCACCTGTGTCTTTTTGCTTTTAAAAATATGATTACTAGAAAGTTAAATTAGTTACATATGTGGCTGACTTTCTATTGCTACTGAACAGCATACTAGAGAATTTCTGAGTCTGGATTTTGCTGATTGAATGTTATTTAACATTTCTCTCTTGCTTCTATTCCATGTAAGTTGTCACTGGAAGCCTGATCAGAGTTAAGTTTGATTTGTTGGGATTTCTTTGGCAAGATTACTTCACAGGTGGTGTGGGATACTTTTACCAGGAGGCATGTGATGTTACCTGGTTGTCTCTTTCTGAACATCAACCATAGGTAATCATTACAGTCTTTTTAAAGGTTATGAAATGGCAGCATTCTAATTTTAGAATTTCTTCTTTGTTTTTGAATTGGATGTTTGTATACTGCAAATATCTCTCTTCAGTTCTTTGGTTGCCCTAAATACATATCAGAGCAGATAGGCAGGATAAATGGTTGAGTTTTTCTTTTAGCTATCAGTTTTCAGTGATGGAGTCCTTTCCTTAGCCAGATTCTTTAAAGTTGACTAATGGGAGATATTTCTTTTTTTGGGGGGGGGGGTTATCATCATACAGTCAGGATTTAAATCTGACAGATTTCATCTACTCAGGACATAACTGCAACAAGCTCTTACTCAGGAAGAAGTGATGATTGAACAGATGCTGTCAGAGCACTGCCCATCTATTCGGGATGCAGCGTGTTGCCCTGCTCCTGGGACTCCCACCACCAGTCTCTGCATGTGCTTGCCTGAGGCCTTTCCCAAGCATGAAAAAGTGCTTGACTAGTAAGACCAGGAAGGGAAATCTGGAAGGGCTGGGGAATTAAAAATGTACCCTACAATAGGCTACAACTAGTGACTGCCAGGAACTGCTCACATACCTCAAATCCCTTACCTCTTCGGTGGGTGCACTAAATATATCCAGCAGTATCCCATAGGATTCAGCTCCCACTAGTCACCTAATTTGATGACACGCAACTTTTTGGTGGTCTTCCCTTCCCTGTATCACCTCATTCCCCTATCCTGGTACTTGAATAACTATTCCAGGTGCTACATTGTCTGCATAGCTGCACCAGGCCTGGAATCTTAAAGAAGCCCTAGTTCCTTTTACTGGGAAATAGTATTTAGAGTACATAATCTGGGACTAGAAATGCTTATTACTATGGGACTTATCCCTGAAAGTGCTTTATGATTACAGAAGATATTATATATAAAACATATGAGTTTATCCTGTTAATTCCAGTTTGCTCAAGACTATAGTGTTTTTGATGAGTTTTATCAAAATCTTGCATCTCTATCTTTTTTATCCTTTCTTGTAATTTTCCTAAAATGCCAGGTTTTCAGAAAGTCTGGAATGTTTGGCTTCTTCCTCCTCATGGGATCCTGTTGTTGGTTCAAATTGGAGCCTATCAAGTTTTAACTGAGTTCGTTGGATTGGGTCACTAAGATACCCAAGGTCATTTTTGGGTTCTCTGATTCTCAGGGTTATTGGTGCCCATTTTCTTTTCTCTTCCACATAATTGCCCAAACCACAAGGTCTCCAGCTTTATGTAACTTGTACCCGCCTGCTCACACTTTGGAATTTGTTATACCAAGCCACCTAATTTTGGTTTAGACCAATGGCTCTCAAATCTTAGAATACGCATCACGAGAATATCCTGGAGGAATTGTAAAAACATAGAGGTGTAAGTCTGGTATGGGCCCTGACAATCCACCTTTTCAATAAATTCTCAGGTGATACTGATACTTTGGAAGATACTGCTTTCAGAACCATTGCTATCCATGTTTGTGAGCTATCTGTTTTGTTCTTCCTGCTGTTTTGTCTACTCTTTGGGGGAATTGACTTCAAATGTTAAGCTGCTGCCACTTTGGAAAACAGTCTGGCAGTTCCTCGGAATGTTAAACATAGAGTTACCATATGATCCAGCAATTCCACTCCTGGGTATATATCCAAAAGAAATGAAAACATATGTTCACACAAAAACTTGTACACAAATGTTCCTACAGCACTTTTCATAATAGCCAAATGGAGGAAACAACCCAAATGCCTATCAACAGATGAATGGATAAACAAAATGTGGCCTCTACATAAGTGGAATATTATTCAGCCTTAAAAAGAAACAAAATTCTGACACAGGTTGCAATATGTCCAAACACCAAAGGACAGATGTTCTACTTATATGAAATATCTAGAGTAAGCAGATCTATAGAGATAGAAAGTAGATCAGTCATGACCTAGGGCTAGGGAGTGTAGGGAGGAGAGGGGAGTGACTGGTAATGGGTATGAAATTTCTTTTTGGGGTGATGAGCGTATTCTAAATCAATGGAAGTGATGGTGTGCGACTCTGAATATACAAAAATAGATACTAAACAAGCAACACTACTGTCATAAATGCCATCTTCATAGACTCTTCTTTCTTTTAAAAATATAAATGATTTACTGGTGTTGAGACTTCTTTTCATTGGACATATAAGTCTCTTGGAGACGCCTTGCTTAGACTCAGGAAGGGCAAGCGGGGCATACCCGGAGAAGAGGACTTCGTAACTCCTGCATGCTGCCTCCAGTACAAGCAGTGGTGATGTGAAGTAGGGTTGGTCTGCTCAAGCCAGACTCTGACCTCAGAACAAAGCCTCCGGGTCCCAGGAACCCTGGCCCCTCCCTGGGCCTCAGTGAGGCCTCTGCCATGAAAGAGGCAGGCACCTTCTCCTCTACCTCTTCTTTTCCCACCACAATCTCCTCCCCAGTCAAAAGCTTCCAGGGGCTGTCAGGGTCACCCTCCCTCTCCCCAAACTCTCTACCCCCTGCCCCGTTAGGACACATTCTGCTTTCCATCTTGTCAGACAACAAAGACACTGGAGGAATTTATTTATACCTCCAGCCAGCTAATGAGACAATTCAATGAAAAGCAGCCCTGCGTGCTGGAGCCTCCTCAGGCCTTTGATTGCCTCTTCTGTGCTCCAATTCCCAGCATTTATGCCACAAATAAATTTTCCACGGTGAATAGATGCCATTCTTCCAGGAAATCCATTTGTTCCCTTGACTATTTTTTTTCAATCTCTTGTTTTGCTTTTTATTATTATTGTTAAACTGTAATTAATTCTTCTATCAGCTTCTCTTTAGTGTACTGTGCCTAATGCAACATGAATGTCTTCACTCACCCCCAACGACACACCTATTCTTAAGAAAAAAGGAAGCCTTTGACATTTTAAAGACACACAAGCAACTGGGGCTTTTCCTCTTTGGAGTGGGAGTGAGGGAGGGCAGGTGGGAGGTTTGTGCCAGGCGAGCTGAGATGATTTCACAACTGTGGACTTCAAGTTAGTTGAGATAGTCCTGATTTTTAGCAGAGGCTCTTGAAGGGTCAAAACATTATGGAAGGAAACTGAGAGGAAAATAAGAAATATGTCTTTTAAACATGGCCCTTGGCTTGTTGCTCAAATTTGGATCAATTGTTGCCCATCCATCTCCAGAGGACCTTTGTCTGGTGGAGTCCCTTCTAGTTTCTTGCAACTCCCCTCAATATCAGCCCCATGGACAATCCTCTGATGGTCCATAGAATGGCCTGAATGATGGCCCTCTGTGAGGTCCATACCCTAACCCCAGGACCTGTGAATGTGAAAATGTTTGGAAAAAAATTGCAGATGTTGTTAATGATCTTGAGATGAGACGATCATCTTGGATTATCCAGAGGGCTCTAAAGCCAATGACAGGCATTGTCTTAACAGACACCCAGAGGAATGAGACAGGAAAAGAAAAGATATGAAGCAGAGAGTGGAGTGATGGGACTGTGAACCAAGGAAAACCCTGCAGCAGTGCTGGTAGCTCCAGAAACTGGAAGCATGAGGGTGTGTTCTCTCCTAGAGCCCACAGAGGGATGTCATACACACTGATGCTTGAGGTGTCAGTTCTCATCTCCACAGTTGTGAGAGAATAGATTTCTTTTGTCTTAAGCCATCAAGTTTGTGATGCTTTTCTATAGCAGTTATAGGAAATACATGACTATGTATCACACCCATGATGTCAACACCCTCTAAGCAGAAAACATGAGAGAGAGTTGAGAGAGAGAGAGAAAGAGAGAGAAATGTGAGAGAGAAAGAGAAAGGGAGAGAGAGAGAGAGAACTGAATAGTACCAATTCACAAGACCTGTGAATGGTGCACTGCTTCCTGCAGATGGTGTCAGACTGGGTTGTCAGATCAGATTTGAGGCTATCCACAGACCATATGTCCTGGATTCGAGAGATGAATTTCTACCACTCAGAATTTGTCAGAACCAGCTGCCCACTGGAAGGCTTTTCAGAACATCATGTTGCTCAGCAGTGGCATTTTGTTTGTACATAAGTTTCCTCCATCCAAAAGATTTCTATGTTCAGGTTTCTATATTCTCTATATTTCTTCTCATGTCTGGAAAGAACACATTTATGGGTAGTGAGAAAAATATCCTGGCCTGTGTGGAGAAGTCACATCATTTGTGGGCTCATGGCCATGCTTTTGTTTCAGGAACTGTCATACCCCACCTGCTGACTTTCTAGATGGGGACCCCAATTCTGCAAACTGAGGATCTGGTCTTTGCACATTCATTCTTTCAACAAAGCTTGATTTAGTTTAAATTATTTTAAAAATCCAATTTTTTAACATTTAAATTTTCCCCATCAGTTGGTATCTTATTGGCATTCACTTTTTCATTCTCACTCTGTTTTTTCGGGCAACTTTGGGTCATTGATCTGATAAGCTCTCCTTAGTTTATTTTCCTTCTACCACCAATCAGTGTAATATCCAATACATTTCCTCGTCCCTAGGATTAGTTTAAGTCCACATTTTTAATTTCCTAGTGGAAACAGTGCCTACATATGACATAGCAGCCAGTGGGTCCTCATGAACAATTTGTTGAATAAAAAGGCAAGTTCCCAAGTATTCTAATCATATGTAGTACCACTTTTTTAAACTTTGTTTTATATTGTGGGGAAAATCGTTGAACAATTTCATTCAAATTGGTTCTATTTCAATTATTTTAAATCACTTTCTCTTCCAGCATACAGAATGAGTTTTCATACTAAATGACTAGCTATGTGTCTCTGTTTGCTTGTATTTATGTGTGTGCATGCCACATTTGTATGTGAGTATGTGTGTATGTGCATATGTTCACACACAAAATCCCTCTAGTAGCAGAAAGTTTATTTTTCCTCTTCCCATAACTCAAATCCACGGAATGAATTTGACTTAAATTACCTCTCCTCACCCAAATAAACAAATAAATAAATAAATAAATAAATAATCAACTGAATAAATTATGATCTAAAATGTTATTTATTTTCAAAAAGTGAAAAGGTAAGTGTAATTGAGTTTGCTCCTCGAATCACAGCTCTCATTCTTGGCAACACCCTAAAATAACACTTTCCACCCTGGTTCTGTAGCCCAAACACAACAGCAGCCATGCCCCCCTTTCTACTGATGAAAGGTTTTAGTTTCTGGCAAGGCATGCCGTAAACTGAGGCCCATAGCAGTGAAACAAGAGGTTGTGTGGAATTTACAAAGCTCAGAGGGGCAGTCTGAATCCATTTGTGGTGATTAATATCTCCTTCCTTTGGGTTCAATGCCAGCCTTCAATTAGAAACAGAAACAGAACCTTCTTTTCTGCACAGCAGCCCCACAAGAGCCCCTGGTAGGGACTGCCTCTGGAAAGGCAAGCCTGGTAAAGTCAGAAAAACAGAGTGAGGAGCTGAAGTTCCCCTCCAGGTGGGGGTGGTGGTGCATTGGCATTCCTGGACACTCCAGTATCTTTAGCTCATCCCTGAGGTGATTTATGACAAGGAGTAACCTCAGGAAGGATGGGACTAGAAGGACAAAGCTTCAGTGATTTACTTCTTTAATTTCTGTGACTACTTTATAAAATTATTTTTAAAAGTTGTATCTGTTTTTATTGAGGGAACATTGGCTTACAATGCTGTATTTGACTTAGGGGTTATAGGGTCACACCTCCTCAGGTGTCCATTATCAATCCCACTACCAAAGCATCCATAATCCTCCCCCACAGCCATTTATTTATTCCTCACCCCTAAGTCTCCCACTCCAGTGGTCTCAATTCTGCTGTCAGATTTTTAGGGTTTGTTTTCTTTTAGCTTTAGCTGTTCCTTTGATTTGTTTCCTTATATTTTACTATGAGTAAAATTACCTGGCATTTGCCTTTCTCGTCCTGAATTATTTCACTGAGCATCATCGCCTATAGTTCCATCCACATTGTTGCAAATGTCAAGGGCTCATCTTTTTTGGAATGAGTAGTATTTCGTGATGTGTATATATATATGTATATGTATATATATGTATATATATACACATATATATACATATATGTATATACATATATACATATATGTATATACATATATATACATATATATATACATACACACACCACACCTTCTTTATCCACGCATGTGCCATTCAGCACTTAAGTTGTTTCCATAAATTGGCTATTATAGACAGGGCTGCAATGATCACAAGCATGCATACACCTCTTGGGATTATGTCTTTGTGTTCTTTGGATAGATACCTATAGGCAGAAATGTGGAACTATGTGGCAGATCTATTTTAATATTTTGAGATAATTTTGCTCTGCTTTTCATCAGGGCTAGATCCCAACAATGGTGTCTAGGGGTTCCTTTTTCTACACACTATGGCCAATTATGATTTGCACTTTCCTGATAATTGATGATGAGCACTTTTTCCGTGTACTTTTTCTGGAGAAGTGTTTATTTAGCTCTTCTATTCATTTTCTGATTGATTATTTGTTTTCTTGTTGAGTTGTATGGATTCTTTATAGATAGTGGATATTGACCCCCTTTATGACATGCAAATGTTTTCTCCCATTCAGCAGAGTATCTTTTTGTTTTAATGGTAGTTTCTTTCATTTTGCAGAAGTGTTTTAGTTTGATGTAGTTTCAATTTTGTTTATTTTTGGTTTGTTTCCCTTGCCATTGGAATGGAATCCTCGAAGACATTCCTGAAGTCAATGTCATGGAGTGATTTGCTTGCTTTCGTCTGCGTATTTTATGGTACCAGAACTTACATCCAAGTTTTTAATTCATTTAATTTTTTTTATTGTATGCTACAGTGATCTAGTTTCATTGTTTTGTGTGTGGTCTTTTGGGCATATCAGTTTTCCTGATACCATTTGTTGAAGAGAGTTTCCTTTCTCCCTTGCATACCCTTGCCTCCTTTCTTGTAAATAAACTGTCCATATTTATTTTTGACCTCTTGATTCTATCCTTGTGGTCTGTATGTCTGTTTTTATTCTTTTACCATACTGCTTTGATTCCTCAGTTTTGTAATGTAATTTGAAGTCTGGGAATGTCACCTCCAGGCTGCTGCTTTTTTTTTTTTTTTTTCTTTTGGCTAGGATTGTTTTGGCTATTTGGGGTCTTTTGTGCTGGTTCCATATACATTTCAGTAGCATTTGTACTATTTCTTTAAAGAAAACCATTGAAACTTTCACAGGAATTGCAGCGAATCTGTATATTGTTTTGAGTAAGATGATGATTTTAACAATGTTAATTCTTCTAGTCTATGAGCAGGGGATATTTTTCCATATCTTTATCTCTTTCTATTGTTTTGAATTATATCCTACAATTATTATTGCACAGGTCTTTCATCTTCATTGTTGAAAATTTATTCCTAGGTATTTAGTCCTTTTTGGTGTGATTGACAAGGGACTGTTTTCTAGTTCATTGTTGCATTTAGGAATACAACAAATCTCCTGAGTCAAGTCAGATGGGCCAATTCTGAGCCTGAGGAAGGGCACGGGTCGGGTCTTAGCATAGAAATTTGGGTGAAGGGCAGCAGGGACTGACACCTACTAAGAGGAGAAGTTACCCCACCCGTGGGTGTGGCCATCCCAGAGGGATGACTACAGATGGTGAGCTTCTGATGAAGCTCCCATCCTATGTGCTGACTGCAAGGCTGTTCTTTTGTTCTCAGTGGTTCCAGGGCTCTTGGAACACAATTAACATCTCCCTCTATGGGTATATCAGTGGCTTCTACCTGAATACTGCTATTTCCAAAGGATCCTGATATGAAAGTATCTGAAAGATATTATCAGTGAAAAGTCACTTGCAGAACAGAAGTGTAATAATGATTCATTTTGATTCATTTTGTATATGAAGCTGAGCTATAGTTCCGTAAGTACATAAATGTATGGAAAGGGGTTGGAAGGCAAGACCTGGGACGATGACCCTGGCCATCTCCCTAGGAGAAGCAGGATTTTAGGAGAGAGTGGGAAAGTTGTTTTCATAGCATAAATGTTTCCAGTTGATTCTTAGGCAAATTTTTAAAAAGTGAAAATTTCAAACTACTTCTCTGTTGTTTGTGTTGTTAGGGGACTCTGGCCTGGAGGGGGGCTGGGTTGAATTTATTGATTAGAACATTCCATGATGGGCTGTTTAGTTCTGAACAGGTTTGTCCAAATAGAAGAAAAGTGAAACCGAAGAGAGTTTGATTACTCCTAAAAGGTCACCAGTTTCATTCTAGCAACCTGGATGGATCTCTAGGGCCCTGGTATGGGGAAAAGTTCTAAAAAAGAAAGAGTAAGAGAATGAGCAGGTCCATGTAATGGCAGATGCTGGGGCCCAAGGAAAAAGCTGACTGCTATCTGCATACGGGGGTGTGGTCCAGAGCCCTAGAGAAAGGTCTAAATTTTCTCTATAGGTATCTTCCTGCTCAATTCTACCCTATAGACCCTTTAGATAGCCCCAAATCTTTAGGAAAAAAATTAATCTGTTACATATAAATTATAAAACCCTGAAGAAAATAAACAAGAACTTAAAAATGTTACTCAAAGGGAAGAAAAAAGAGATCAAGAATTCAGATGTTCTTAGATTCCCCCAGAAATCCTGGGAAGACCATAAATTTTCTATGGTCCTTGAGACAGACTTGAGCAAGTGAGCAAGCTTAATTGGCCACTAGATTAATGTTGATTCTAAAAGACTGAGAGATCTTGAGGCTATGTGAGTTAATATAAATAAAAATTGGCTAATTGATTTTAAAAAATCAGAAGCCTATAAAGAAGTAAAAATTGCCAGCGGAGCATTTCCATCCCCTTGGTGTAACACAGTCATGCATTAAAAAGTATACTCACGCATTGCTGCCTCCAACTTTCCCCTCTGCAATTGAGTCTGATGGTCCAGCTTTCAGAGTAATGCAGTTCATGGAGCCAGGGGGCCATAAACCATGCAGACATCTAATAGAGCTTTAAAAGGGGCCCTGAACACTGGAGGGTAAGTGGACAGTAATGGCCAAGCTGAGTGGGGGAGGGTGGTGGTGGTGGGGGAGATGGGGGAGGGGAAGGGCTTCAGGGGAAAGTGAAGTAAAGAGTGTAAGGAGACTTTACAGTGGCTATAAAAACTAGCCCCATGCACACATATAGACATATATAGTCGACGCCCAAGCCCGTGGTTTTCAGGCCTCTTGCGGTTCAAGTTGCCAGCCTTGGCTTCAGTTCTAGCAGCTACTGTCTCAGAGCCCCAGTGAAAACACTTCGCCGGGAGAGTCACCAGACTCTCATTGCAGGATGGCTCTTGCTGGGAAGGGCTCCCTGTTACCAGGAGTTACAGGCAGCAGGCAGCCTCCTGGTCAATAGGCTGCTGGCAGGTGATTATTACTATTCTGCACGAGCCTTTGGTTCCTGGGGACCAAACAATGGCTCCGGCTGCAGAGCAATGGCCTTGCCTGGCAGACAGGGCAGAGCAGGTTGGTATTTGCAAAATGTTATGATTTAGGGTTGCTGACCCTGCAGCGCATTCCCACAGGAACTCCAAATGGAAATGCTCACCCATCAGTATTCCCGAAACTCCCTGCTCTCAATCAGTTGCTAGTGACACATGGAAATATCCTACCCTAGCACTGCTCTGGAGAGGTCAGAGTAGAATTACTAGTTTCTCTGAAATGACTGTTTAGATGTACTGGGAGAGGAAGGCTGAACCCAGGCTGATAAATTTCAACAACCAGCTTTCTCGGGAACAAAAGCCCTGATTTGTAGCATTTGCTGATTTCCATGGAGTAAATGCTCCCACCAGCTACCAATCTTGTCTTCTGGATGGAGCAGGGGAGAGGTGTTTATAGCTCACCATGCTGTAATAGGAAAAAGTCACCCCAAAACACAAATAATCATAAGATGCAGTAATAGAATACAGAAACAATGTATTCTGGGTATTTTTCACTGTCTTTGTCTGTGATATAACTTATTTACTGTAAGCTCCTATAATTTGATTTTAACAACTGGCTCATACATTTCTGAACACTCAAGTGACTGATTCCCGCAAGGTAGTACACAGATGGGCTCCAGCACACACCTGGGCCCTGAGCCTTCCTGCTTTGGACTCTGGATCTCATTTCTTTCTATAAATGTCCTACATCTTCTTTCCTCCTCCCTGGCTCTGAAACTTTGCCTCCTCTCTCCACTTTGTTCTATGGATTTGGCACTGAGTCCCTCTAGGAGCCTGTTACATGTGTAACTGGAGACACCATCTGTGGGGGTAGCTTCCAGCACTCTGAACCCAGTGTGCTTTCCTTTGGCACCTGTAAGATGAGCCTCTTCTGACTCCCAGCAGTTAGAGCTGTGACCAGTTCAGGTCACGGGTTATGAATCAATGACATATATCACTTCTAGACTGAAGCATTTAATTGACAGTGTGATATCTTTTATTGCCCTCTTTTCCTGCTGCAGTGATCTTGGAGAAGGTCTGTGTTAAGATGGCAGGATCAAAGAACGGAAGGAACTCAGGTCAACAGGTTACACATGGAGGATAACTGCCTTGAAGAATCACTTACACCTGTGGTAGATTTTGAGCAAGTAAAGATTTCTGCATTAAGCAATAGATCTTTTAGTGTTGTTTGTTAATGCAGCATAACCTCTACCATTCTAACTAACAACCCTCCTGTATTGTCAGGAAATTCAGTTTCATTCCCTCAAGCCCTACCTCTTCTATCAAAATCTTTGTCTTGCTCTCTGGGTGCTCACATAGTTGGCGGCGACATGGCCAAATGCATCAAGAAGGTAGGCATCATCGGTGGGACCCAGTATGGTGCTTCCCTCAGGAAAATGATGAAGAAAATTGAAATCAGCCAACACGCCAAGTACACTTGCTCCTTCTGTGGCAAAACGAAGATGAAGAGGCGAGCTGTGGGGATCTGGCACTGTGGCTCCGGCATGAAAACAGTGGCTGGTGGTGCCTGGACCTACAACACCACTTCTGCTGTCACAGTGAAGTCTGCCATCAGGAGACTGAAGGAGTTGAAAGAGCAGTAGAAGTTCTGCTGTTTGGAACATTGCCAGCCTATAATGAATGGGTTAATTTATGTGACCCCCCCCCAAAAAAAAAGTCTTTGTCTTGAAATTTTTACATGCTGTTCATGTTTGGAATTGGTTTTCTAAGGAGGTAGTTTAAAATTTATATTATAGTATTAGGATAATGTAAATTAGCCTAAGCATCAAAGTGCTTAAGTATAAAAGTCCAGGTGTCAGCAATACAGTATTGGGTCAGTAGATTCTGGGCCCTAGACATATAGCCCCTTCTCCTCCCCCCACTTTTCCCATACAGAATGGAAAAGAAAAGGAACTGGAGAGAAACTACTCAGCCCTTTTAAGTTAAGGCCCCAAAATGGTCCATATCACTTCAGCTCACATCTCTTTTGTCCAAAAACCTGGATGAATCTAGCTGCAAGGAAAGCTGGGAGATGTAGACTCCAGCTGCCAGTCACATGCCCTGCTAACCCTGGATGAGGCCTTTCTGTTGCAAAGAGGGGGGGAAAAAAGGAAAAGGGATTCATAGAGAAAAAACATAGCCATGACCTTGACCTATTGTGTCATCCCCAAAGACAAGGGTCTCTACTGAAGAAGTTGTCTGGGGTAGAGGAGCAGTTTCCAAGCACAGTAACCAGTCCTCTCAGGCCTCCATCAGGGAATAGTTTCCAAAGCCACAGCACCTTTTGAGTGTAGCGAATTCCACTATTCCACTTCTCCAGTGTTGGGTATAGAAATTCCACTATTGCACTTCTCCACAGCCCTCATTGGGGATAGGTATAGGGAATTCCACTATTCCACTTCTACCCGAAACTGGCTACGGTTCTCAAAGCCATAGTGCTGCCTCTCTTTTCCCCCAGCCTCAACTGGGGTTAGAATCTGTGGCAGTGTGGCTGCCAGTCATGGAGGGCTTCACACTGTAGGTAGATAGCCAAGGAGTGGTGGGGAGTGTGGACTCTAGAGGAGGCTGACTTCCTTGGGCGAAGGTTTAATTTTTCCTACTCACAGCTCTGCAAGCTGTAATAATAATGGCAGTAAGCTCAGACCTGGTGGATTATTAAAGGAGATAATGATGCAAATGTGCTTTAGCTGTGACTAGTGTTGCTGCTGCTACAGCTCTCTGGCTGCCACTCTGGTGGGGCATGGGTGGCTCTCTCACCCACAGCTGCTGCTGCAAGGTGCAGCAGGGTGGTAGGAGCAGGTTTCCATGTGCCATGAATTCAACACCCAGTATCATTTGCTCCCATCTCCCTTTTGTGACACCTATAGGGCAACTTGCTGGCTTCTTTCTGCTGTCTTCTTGTGGTAGTGTTATTTCCAGGCTCTTCTTGCTCTTCCCTGCCACTGGCTTGTGGTCAGGAGACAACAAGGTCTGAGTGAAGGCTTGGGTTAAAAGTTCATTCCCCCTCAGAGGAATCTCTGGGAATCTTCTGCAAATTGATTCTCCTACTCCCCAAAGTTCTGCATACTCAGGGGATCATCTGGCATTACCACATTAAATAAAATCTTATAACTCTTTCTCCCCCAGGGATGGACTGACAATTTACGTAACTGAGAGAGGTGGGTGAGGTGATTCCTGCCTCCACCTAGACCAAGAGCCATCTGGTAGCTTTTCTCAAATAAATAAATAAACAAACAAACAAACAAATAAATAAATAAATAAATAAATAAATAAAAAGATAACAACAAAATGAAACATCAAATCTTGGTAAGATATCTGTTGGTTCACTCATTACATAAGCTTGACTTTGTGTGATTCCCCACAGCAAACCTGTGAGGTAGGTTTCACAGAGCCAGTTCTATTTAAATATAAAATATTGCCTTACTCTGATCATTAATCTACTTGGGCAGAATTAATACAAGGGAGAGGAGAAAACTTTATCCATCAAAGCTTCTTTTAAATATTTTGAGAAATAGTTTTTGATAAGACTCTTGTAACTTTAACTGACAAACTTAAATTAAGTGGGATTAAATAAAACCTGCAACTTATTGATTTAATAACGGTGAGCTACAAGGTTGTCTAGCTTCAGGCAGAGCTGGATCCAGCTGCTCAGATGGTATCACTTGGGCTCTGCCTTTTCCTCCCTTATCTCTGCTTTCCCTGTGTTGGCTACATTTCCAAGCATACATCTTGATGGTGGCCCCAGAAACTCAAATCCCACAGGCTGCTACCAGCTTCTAATCTGGGAGAAAGCATTTCTCTTTCCCCAGAGCTTCTAAGTACCTCCACATTAGCCTTCGTTGACTCACTGAACTTTGTTGACTCCATCTTGGCCTTGTACCCACCCCAGAAGCTAGATGTATTGGAAGAATGTGGAAAGAAATGGGAAGGATGCCCCTCAAAGAAAGTCAATATACTACCACCAAAGGATGCAGCAAAACCAAGAGATGAATGTCTATCTACCTCTAGAAAATAGAACCATGTCAGGGTCTACTTGGACTCCCCTTAATATGGGGAGAAACAAAATGAACTTCTCTTAATCTCTTTAATTCAGGAATTCTTGCTCTTGGTTGCACACTTGTGCTCAAGTGTTCAAGCCACATCTCAGACCAAGGAAATCAGAATCTCAGGAAGTGGAATTTAAGAGTTTTTAAAAACTTACCAGGTGATTACAATGTGCAGTCAGGGTTGAAGGCAAGTGTTTCAATTTCCTGGTCTTTATTATTAAATCTGTGGTTCACAAATACATGGATATTACTAAGTTCTGTGCCAGCAGTTCTAAGTACTGTTGTGAGTGTATATGGGGGTTGATCTGAACCCCCCTTTTTTAAATGCTGGGCCACATAGGAAGGCGCTGGACTATTGCATTTCTTCTGAATGCCCACAACCTCTTGAGGCTCTTTAAGAAAGGCTTCCAAAGGGTCCAAAGGCCAGTGACCTGGTTGTTTCTTCAGCATTGCTGAAGGACTTTCAGTGTGAACCACATCCCCAGGCACAGGGAGGCCTGATTCTTGCTGCCCAGGAGTAAAGTCTTAGACAGATGCCAAGTGGGAGGAGGAGATGTACCCTGAATATAAGGAGAAAATCCTGCCCAGAAAAATGTAGCCTTCATCTGAGCAAGGGAAGCCAGCTTACCCTGTCTGTACCTATTTCTAGGCAGACAAACACAGGTTCACCCCCCACCCCCAGCAACCACAGCAGTAGATAAGACAGGACCCAACCCTGTTGCCTGAGAGTTTGCCTATGTGAGTTCCCCAGCCCCACTAAGAGTGGCAGCACTCATCTGTGGTATTTACAAGTCTTCCTGATCTCTGGCTTGTTTCCCTTCTCTATAATGAAGGGCTGGATCTGCTCACCCCTAAGCTCCCTCCCCAGTGGCTGTTGCTGGGTGGGCTCTCATATCGGATGAATGATTTCCTTGCAGAGGCTACACTCATATCTGTCCTGAGGGCAGTATCTTCAGGGTCCCTTAGGGCTTGTCCTTTTGTCTCCTCTCCAAGGCTGTGTCCTGGCCGGATGAGAAAGCCAGTCCTGGGTCACTCCCTCAGCTGCACCACTGGAGGGTCCTGGGAGGTGTCCTATGAGTGTAGCTTGGGAGTCCAGTGCAGGGCCTTTTGTGATGCCAGTGGGAGGCTGTCCCCAAGGCTAAGGATCGCATAGAAGCTCTTCAAGCTGCATGTCTCTGGCCCCACAGTGGTGAAGCTGGGTTAAGGAAACATTTTATGCTCATGTACTCAGGCCTCCTGAATAACCAACCAGCCTTAGCAGTTTTTGTTGAGCTTCCTACACTTACCCTCCCCAGGAACCCTGGTCTTGCAGTTTCAGGCCATGACACAGGCCTCCCCTCCCCTCCTTGTACCTGGCATTGCTACTGCCCTTTTACTCTCTCTGGCCCTCCCTCTGCTCAACCGACAACAAACCATTAACAGACTTATCCCAACAGCTCTGCTCTATGTGGCCTTTTCACTTTCAATGGCCAACCCTGAATAATTCTGCACTCAGTACCAACTCTCTGCCTTGAGGCTTAAAGCTACTGTGCAGACATAGCTGCCTTCCAGCCTGGCCCAGAAGGACCTGCTGCACTCAGCCAGGCTGCCCTTCCGGTGCCCTGTGCCAGTAACCAGCTTGTCTCTTACTTCATCATTATTGCACATGTGCCCCTCCAGGTTGGAATGTCTTCCTGTTTCCTTTCATTTAAAAAGTTCCACCATCCTTTTAAGACTATTCCCACCACTTCCAGAAACCTATTCATATATCTCAAAGCTTACTGCTACCGATCTCTTCATCCTCTTATTTCTTTTCTGACTCAGAGTCAGCGGCATTATTTTGGGGGTTCTGAATCGATGCCAAGCTCTTTGAGGGTAATACTTGTGTGTGTGTCTCACCATGTTACTTAGCACCAGTCTCTGTGTACTGTCAGGTGGGGGACCCTTGTAATTGTCCACTTAAAAGCAAATGCCAACCTAGCCTCCCCCTAAAAGAGAGTACAAAGGAGGGAAACAGAGGGCCACATATGCCAGCCTCTTAGGCAGCAAGGAGGCTATCTGATCCATACCAATCTAATCCATACCACTGCAGCCTGAAGGGAGCTCTAAGTCAGTGGGTGGAGTGATGTCTGGGGTAGATATTTTTCCAACTGAGACAGAAAATTCCCTTCTCCTACTCTGAAATCCAAATACAATGAATAGCTCTCAGCCTCAACGCTGATCCCTGCCTCCTCCCTGTCTTGAGTGAAGACTACTGAAGCATAGTATCCCCCAGGCTCAAGTCAGTGAGACTTGGGGAACATCCCCCAAGGGAAGCATATATATATACACAGGCTTTGTTTGTTTCAGTTCTGATAATTTCATCAAATCAGGGACCAATAATTATGCTTTGAGAGAAGGTAAAAGTCTTTGATAATGGACCTACCCACTCATGTAATCCTAGAATATATGCCTTCCTGACCCCTCCAGGCAATCAACTCATACCATGAAAGATGAAACTCACACATGCATAACTGTGAATGTTATTAACCATCATAAAACCATCCAACTCCTTAAAAAGCCTAAGCCTTATTTCCGCCACAATTACCCCCTGCAGCTGACTGGTTATTCATGATGAAAAGATGTATTTCCTTTTCTTTGTTAAAATTTACCAGTCATTAACTACTGAATGAGAGATTCTCCTATTATGGACGAGTTGAAGTTTTTTCATGAGAAGAGAGCAGCACACAGAGTGCTCCTTGGCTTGGTTTGCAGATGCCCAGGGCCAGCCTTTGCTAACCTAGATGAGTTCTTCCTCTCAGGTTCATAATTCTCACATATAAGTATAAGTTGTCCTCATGGCCAAGCAGGAGTTAGGAGCTGCCTACTTTTGGGGAGTGGCGAGTAATAACACATCAACCTTAAACTCCGACTCTCTATCTACTGGCATGTACTGATTAACATGATAAGGAACTATAGTAGACCATGGAATACCCATGAGATGTCTGATGGGCTCTGCCTGTCCCAGCCTCCTAGAAGTTCTCTCTCTTTTTGTTTCTGCCTTTTCATGTCCATCTTCCAGTAGGTGAAGGCAGGGTCCTACTAAATAACCCTGGTCCCTTCCTCTTGTTGATTGGACCAAGGTTAGCATGTGATCAAAACTGGATCATCTCTAACCTCTTCCCAAATGTTCAAAGCTAGAACTAAAAGAGATTAGTGACTCTCTGAAACTCTAGCATACATAAACTTGGAGGCTTTTCTGCAAAAGTTAATGTAGAAAAACAAGGGAAGCTAGAGAATAAACACAAAGCAAAACAGATGCAAGTTGAAATGGGGGTGGTTTCTAGATTTCCTGTTTCAGTCTCTGTTCATAATCTCGTCCTGAGGTTTGGCTGCCTCTCTGTCTTTCGTTTCCAGAAAGCGTCCTTATAACCCATGACAAATTTCTTAGGTTACAAAAATGTTTATACTCATTTCCATAGGTTTTTATGACTTTCAACCATGACTCATATAGCATTGGACCTTGTACAATTATTATGTTTATTTTTAAGCTTTAATGTCAAGGGAAGAGATAGTATAGTAGAGAGTCATTTTAAAAGTAGCCTATATGAAAGAGCTAACTAGATACCTCTCCAAAGAAGATATACAGATGCCAACAGGCACATGAAAAAATACTCATCTTACCATAAAGGAAATGCAAATCAAAAAATCACAAATGAGATACGACCTTTTTGGCTCATGCCAAAAAGAACAGAAACAACAACTGTTGGTGAAGCTGTGGAGAAAAAGGAACTTTCATCCACTATTTGTAGTAATGCAGGCTTATGTGGCCCTGTAGAAAACATGGAGGTTCCTCTATGTCATATGACATAGAAATGTCATACTCCTAGGTATCAATCCAAAGAATGTGAAAACACTAATCTGAAGGGATAGATGAATGCCTTTGTTCATTGAAGCACTGTTTACAATAGCCAAACTATGGAAACAGCCTGTCTCCAAGACAGATGAGTGGATGAAGAAGATGTGATATAAAAACAATGTACTACTATTTAGCAAAACAAAATATGAACTCTTACCACTTACAACAATGTGGCTAAAACCAGAGGAATTATGCTAAGCAAAGTTGGTCAGAAGGAGAAAGACAAATACTGGATGATTTCACTCACATGTTGAATATAAAGAAATAAAACAAAGGAACTGACAAAACTAAACTAAAACAACCCCAGAAATCTAATGGTAAGAGCTACTAGAGGAGGAGTATGAGGGACGGTGAACAAAGGGGAAAAAAACCCCAATGGACTACAGTGGAAGATTATTGGTGCTTTGTTGCAGCGCCAGTTTCCAATTAATGTAATGGAGTGAGAATTTCACAGAATCTAGCTTTGTTTGAAAAAAACCAGCAATACCGTGTGTGGGTGTAGAATGTGCAGTGGTAAAAGGATAGGCATAAAGAAGCAAGAATGAAGTAAAAGTAGCTGACTGGACAGCTAAATGGCAAGCTGAAGGCTAACAGTGTTGCAGAAACCCTCAGTGCTCTGCTAACAACTATCCACCAGAGTGTTGTCACCTGACTGTCTCTGCTGATGAAAAGAAAACTTTTTTTTCAGCCATTCTGCTCTTAATCTAGAAGCAAGAAGGGAGAAGAGTAATAGGAAGTATCTGGACTTGATAAAACTGAGTTAAAAATCAGCATTAAATTAAATATTTGATATAATATTATAGGGAAAGCTAGAAGAATTTTGCTCTAGGATTCTAGCTTATGATTTGTAAAAAGAAAACATCTTAGCCTTACACAGAAATTAACAGTAAACAGGTGTTCATTTCTGTGTTTCAAACCAAAATAAATTGCTTAACATATGCCTATGTCATTCCATATAATGCCCCCTGGAAACTGACATTTTCCAACTTGGAAAAAATAGGTCTCATAATAGCAGGTGGATGGAATGGCCATTTCTTCTTTTATTTGAAAATGCCTTTGTTCCGTTAAAGACTCATGTTCATTATAAATATTGAAATAAGGAAGAAATAATACAAAAGAATAAAGTTCAATTTCTGGGTGAATAGCCCCCCAGACATCCCTCTGTGTGCAGCTATTAAAGCATCACACACATGGCGCCCTGCTGTTCTGTCATCCCTTCTTAGCACTCTGTTACATATGTTATAGGCAAATTTCCATGTCATCAAGTAAAGATCCACATCGTCATTTCTCTATTCTCTGGAAGTGCCATAATTTTTTAAGTCCGTGATTCAACCCCCTTGATGAATATTTAGATAAATATCTATTTTTCACATTAAAATAAAGCTGAGAGGGAAAGCTTTGTCTTTAGATCATTCAATGCTCTGCAATTATTATCTTGGGGAAAATTACAAGAAGTGGGATTGCCAGGTCAAAGGCAACACATTTAAAACGTTTATTTCTCCCATCCACACACATTCCAGAAAGGCAGGGTCCATTGATGTCACCACCAGCAGAGCATAAAAGGGCTGAGCTCCAGCTCCTCACCAGTTCAAGGTTTTGTCATTCTTCTGTCTCCTAGAGTAATATTTCAGAAGAATTCTCTCATTCATCTTTTGTCTACTATGATTTTTTTTCTGGTTAGATGCATTTTTGCATATGCTCCATCCTGAGTTCTTTTTCCTGCTAACTTATCTTTCATGGAGGGCAGTTCTATTAGTGTTTACATTGACTTAAACACAGTAAAATCTATTTTGAGCAAAATCTCCTTGACTGTTTTCTGTTGATTTGGTTGTTTACCTGGATCTTCTTTTAGGATTTGAGAGGAGCGATTAGAATCTTATCTGATGATTATAAAATGGAATGATTTTCCTCTAATTGACCAATAAGTTTGTCATGCATTTGCCAGAAAGATCTGTTGAAGGAGTGATCCCTGAGTTCCCTTCTAAATTGTTGCCACTCTTGCCACTTAGCCAACAGAGAGTGGTTTCTGGAGATACCACTTTGGTGAGAAGTTGGGTGAGTGATCTTCTGTGGTTCATCAAGTAGGTCTGCTCCTCTTTGGTAAGAACAGGGAATCAATTGAGGCAAACTAATTAAAACCTAGCTGTACCAACATCCTCCTCTCTAACTGGATAATTTTTGAGAAGGGCCACCTTCTAGATTTGTGCTGTCCAAGCAATGTCCCTAGGGTCTCAGGAAGGATCAGGGGTCTTTCCTTAACTAACGCCATTTCTTGGAGTTGAGATAAGACAACTGATCCAATCTCCAAGAGTTTGGAGATTGGAACCAGAGTTCCAAGATTCTGGTAGAACATTCCTGAGAATCAGTTTTTGTTTTAGGAATACCATTAATCAGTTCTTAAGAAAGTACCAATAGTCGAGTGCATGCCAGGACCAAATTCATGTGCTAATTCAGTAACTGTTATAAATCTCAGCTTTTTATTCTGAATCGGTTTCCTATTGCTGCCATGACAAATTGCCACAAAAAAATAGAAGGACTGGAAAAAATACCACTTATAATCTCCAAGCTTATAGTTCTGGAATTCAACAGGGGTTTCAACCAGGCTAATTAACCAGGCTAATTCTAGGTGTCAGTAGGGCTGTGCTCCACCTCCAGGCTGTGCAGGTTGTTGGCATCCATTTGCGTGTAATTATTGAACTGATGTCCCTGTTTCCTTGGGGTTGTTGGCCAGGCATCTGTCCTAAAAGTCACCTATATTCCTTGGCTTCATATTTAAAACTAACAACAGAGATTCAAGTCCTTCTCAGCCTTTTTCTGCCTCTCTCTCCTCTGTCTCTGTCTCTGTCTCTGTCTCTCTCTCTCCCTCCCTCCCTCCCCTTCACTGGGAAAGCTTCTTGTATTTTAAGGGTTTATGTGATTATATTGAGTCTACCCAAATAATCCATGATAATCTTTCCATTTTAAGATCCATAATTTTAATCACATCAGCAAAGTTCCTTTTGTCATGTAACTAAATATGTTCACTGGTTCTGAAGTTGAGGTATGAATATTTTCAGGCATGGTGTGGGGGTGGGAGGCTTTATTTGGCCTACCATCACCTTTTTGACTAGAACTGACCCAAAAGTCAGTGTTCCCTCAGAGATCAGTCCAAAGAAGATCTGCATGATTTCTGTTTCCACAACCCCCTCTTTCCACACCCCCACCTCCTTGGGATCAGCAGCTCAGACCTCCCAGCTGCAAACTTCGTCAGACTCATGCCACAGCGCATCACACTCAAGGAGAGGCTGAGCAGTTGGCACAGCCTACTGCCACTGGAGGACTGGGGGTAAAGCTGGTACTCTCACCCCAGGCTCTGAGCTGTCCAATCTGTCTGTTCTCTGCTGCTTCCTGAAGTGGAGCCAATATGCCCTGGAGGCTCCCAAGGACTGTGGGCTCTAGTCCAGTGTACCCTTATGCAGAAATCTCTGCTCTCACTTTACAGGGGATCATTACAGACTGGGGTTAAGTTCCAATGGAATTATAAATATTGTAATAGTATACAGTCCAGGAAGGCTAAATACTGTCTTGCCAATCAGCCTGCTCTTTGGGATCCCATATAAGGAAGGCCAGCAGGATGAAAATTAAAAATACCATTTTTTATTAGCCCAGTTAGTAGCTAACACTCAAAGAAGCTGGTGGATGAAAGGATGATGGTATCAGATGTCAGATCTAAGCAAGATATCTTCCCCTTCTTGTGAATCAAAATCCAGAGGTAGCAAATGCAGGTTTGTGTGCTGAAGAGTGAGTTGTTTCACTTATTCACTTAATTCCATACTCAGGCAGGGAGAGAGACATGGCCCGCCTGTGCTGAGATGGCAGCATAGTCTGGGTTGGTCACCACCTGCAGGCAAGGAGCAAAAACACAGTAGGCCCCCAAAGACCAAAACCTTCCTAGGACCTAGGTAGGACATTGAAGAGAAAGTGGGTAGGTGCTTGTAAAGTTCAGTCACCCCACTCTCCAGTATAATGTGACTTAATGAATATTCTGGACTCTCACTTTTATGTTAGCCCTGTTCCTTTTTAGGTGGGGAGTTAGGAGGAGCTAGGAAAAGGTTGAATTGGTGAGTGAAGCATGGACTATGAGGTATTTCATACTTGCCTTCATCTACTGCTGGTCTCAACCAAGAAATCTGAGAACGTTTGCTGTCTGAGCTATGTGTTCATGAAGAAAGGCTACTTAGCAACCACGTGAACTGCTACAGAGCATGGGAGCTTTGGAGAGGCAATTGCCAGAGAGAGAAAATGGTGGAAGGGTTGATCAGCTACTGCAGTTTCTTGAGCAAAGTATGACAAGTCCTGAGTTGCTCAGTGGTCAAACTATTGTGCAGCAGGAAATGGAGGAAACTGGAGCTCAGTTTGGGGTCTGGGCCATGTAGATCTAAACTTGAAGTGAAGAAGGGAATGGAAACATGGTGTTGGTAGTACAACAGAGAGGAACTATTATGGAAGTAGAATTGCAGTGTGTAGGGATGGGTTGGACATCAGAGGGGAAAATCAATGACAATACCAGGATAAACACCTAAGTGACAGGGCATGTGTTTGTGTCACTAATAAGAATACTGAACACAGTAAATGGAAGTTTCTAGGAGACCATTTTGAGTTCACTTTGGGTTTGGGGTGTGGGTAGGAAACCCAAACAGAGCTACTTAGTAAGCACTGAGGAATACTTTTATTATTTTATTAAATGAAATCTAAATTTTTTATCATTTATTAGGAATATGGGACATCAGTGTGTGTGTGGGGAGGGGAGAGTGAAGTGATAACTACAGGAGCCATCTGAAATATAAAGAAAATTATAAATAAAACAAGGAAGAATTCTCAGATTCAACCTCTGTTTGAAATGTGACTTCTCCTGTATCTGGTGCCCTGTAATGTAATCAAAACACAGTGACATGAAACAACATTTTATTGACCCACAGTTCTAAGAAATGACCGGGCTTTGTTGGGTGGGCCTTGCTCAGAATGCCAGTAGTACAGTTGGATCCTGAACAATGGAGGCGCAGGGGTTTAGGGCTGCCAAGCTTCATGCTGATGAAACTCTACATATAATATTTGACTTGTCTCAAATTTAACAATAGCCTTTTGTTGACCCAAAGCCTAACTAACAACATAAACAGTTAATTACTATATATTTTATATGTTATATGGATTATATATTATATCCTTATAATAAAGTAAGCTGGAGAAAAGAAAATGTTAAGAAAAATCATAAGAAAAAATACTTTTACAGATTTTTAATTGTGCAGGGTTCAAGGTCAACTGTTTATCCCTTATTTAAACATATCAGGTTATGCTTAGAGCTGAAATAATCTGAAGGCTCCTCTCTCACTTGGTAGAGTCCATGCTGGGAAGAATCCAACAGATGGGGACTAGACAATAGAAGCTCCACTGGCACCTATCTCCTGCCTTCTCCTTCTCTCCCCTCCCCTGACCCCCATCTTCATCTCTCTAACTCTCTGGATGTCTGTCTTTCTCTTGTTTGATCTTGTCAACAAGGTGGCTCAGGTACTAGAATAACCAGACTTCTCCCATGCTGACTCCAAAGGTTCATGTCTCTAGAGAGAGGAACATCTGGGAAGAGGTTGCATCATTTTTTATGAACTGTGGATGCCATGCAGCAGGACTTCTGCCACATTCTATTCCTTGAGCAGTCGTAAAGACCATTGTGTGCAAGGGAAGAGCCATAGATGCCACTTCTTGATGTGAAAGTGGACTTCCCTTGTATCTAGTGCCCTGAATCTATAGAATCTATAGAATATATACAACCAGAAATATTTTCCCCAGTCATTGGGAGGGAGGGGGGGTATATTTGCCATCTCTTCCAAAACCCAGGGTAAGAAGCCTCCCCAAATCCTCATGGTTGGTGTCACCCTTACTTTTCAGCAGCCTTTCATCATTTCACACACTTATAGCAACACTTTACTTTATAGGTATTTAAATCAAGTTATATACACTTGTCTAAATTATAAGCCTTTACCCAAATACCCCAAAAACAAACAAATGGATCAAAAGTTGTGGTATATTTACACAATGGGATATTATTCAGCAATCAAAAAGACAAACAAGTCATTTGCAGCAACATGGATAGAGCTAGAAGGAATTATGTTAGCAGAATTAAGCCAGAAAGAAAAAGAGAAATACTGGATGTTCTCACTTATACATGGGATATAGGAAAAACAAGTAAAATCATAAGAAAAATATGAAACTAACAAACTGAAAACAGAATTAAAGCATACAGCAAGGGAGGGGGAAGGAGGGCATAATTAGAGGAGAGATGAGCACAAGAGATTAAGATGATGATGGTTCTTGGGTGACATAGTGGTGGGAGAACATCGTGGTAGACAACAATGTAAATATAAATATATATATGTGTAATTAATAAAAATAAAATAAAATAAATTATAGGTGTCTATAAAACCAAGGCCTGTGTCTTGTCCTGTTTTGGCAAAGCATGAAATGGCATGTAACTATGACTTGCTAACTTTAATTTCAAAACAAGGGGAGAGAACTTAGTACAAAACATCTGGTAAAACCTACATATAATATACCAAAAGCAAAATAGACAATAAAGGAGTCTTGGGGGACATGGTTTTCAAAATCAAACTGTAATAGTCTTCGCAAAAATATCATGGGTATTTTCCTCATTTATGAAAACTATCATGGAATAAAGGTGAGCATGAAAATAATAATTAGCAACCCCTGAAACCCTCCACACGAATAACTTGAAAGTAAGAGCTGCTGAACAAGTTCCTATTCTTCATAACAGGAAACTTCTGCATAATTGAACTTTATATAAGCCCTTACCAAAAAATAGAACTAAAGTTCTCAAGATTTTTTTTCCACCTAGAAACTTAAGGTATACTGACTATAACTTCACCAATAATCAAATCGTCTTAAAACAATACTGAGATACCATTTTGTGTGCATTAAAGTGGAAAGATTTTCAAAAAAGCTGTCCAATGGTCCGGTATCAGGAAAGAACACTCAGAATTTTCTGACAGAAAGGGGAGTCAGTCTTCTAGAGGGTAAAGAATTTTTCAGTTTATTTCCTTTGATACAATAATTCCACCTTAGAAATTTATCCTAAGGCAATAATTCTAACAGGGCAACAATTTACAAAAAGCATGTTCAACAGAGTTTATTACATGATGGTAAAGTACTACAACCTAAATGGTCAGAGGTTGGCAAAATAGATTGTGGTTAATTCACTTGCTGTAACAGTATGCAGCCATTAAGAATAATATTTTTGAAAATTACTGAACAGCACAAAAGCATGCTCACTATGGGATGTTCTCTATAAATAAAATAAAATACAAACTACGTAAATTATAGGAAGTTTTATGTTCCAATTTTTATAAAATTTAAATATATGCAGAAAAAAAGACTAAAAGTAAATTTCACAAAATGTCAACAGCAGTTATGTCTGAGTGCTGGAATTACAGTTTTTTCCTGCTGTTTCTTGCATCTTCTTTTTTTCAATAAACAAGTAATACTTTTGTAGTCAGAGGCGGGGGGAAATGTACTTTTCAGAAAAGACCCAGTGATTGCTTCTGTGACTTAGCTAGGTGATTAACAAAATGGAGAACTATTTTTTCCTGGAAAATAAATAATTTATGATAAAGGTCTTGGTGTAGAATAACTCACACTTAAAAAAAAAATCCCTAACAAGCTAGGAAGCAGCCTGGACACACACAGAAGTGCTATCTCTGAGGTGTGAAATTTCACACATGCCAAAGCCCTGTGCAGTCCCACTGAGCGTTTCCTCTAATGGCACTTGGGAATGAGTCCTTTGGCTGTAACTAAGACAGACTCTAATGGGCAGCAGGAGTGCTGAGCTGCGTCTTTTGGTTCTGCCTTGGATTTACTGGGTAACAAGGCACAAGTCCATTAACCTCCCAGTGCCTCAAGGCCCTCTCAGATATGGAAATCCGCAAACATCAATAGGGTGCCTACAGGCAAAAAAGGCAGTCACTGAAAGTCACGAATAAAATGACTTTAGACAAAACCCACTGGCAGAGGACACTAGACATTGGTCTCTAACCCAACCGCCAAGTCCTCTGCAGGGGATCTTCCCAAGGTCCTGAGACTTATCCCTCTGATTGCAACTCTACTGTAGGTGCCCAAGAAAAGGCTGAGCTCTTGCGTAGCGGATAGAGCTGTCTGGGACCCAAAGCTGCTTCTTTGGTAGAAGGAGCCTCTAGGCAGAAATTAGCTACCGTACTGCCATAAAGTTGTCTGCCTTAGCGATGCATCATGCAGTGGTGATGGACTCATAAAACCTGACTTCCCTGTGGACACTGAATGCTAGCCCTAAGGGCATATATGGCCAGTATTCAAGCCTTTCCCGACTTGCAAATAAACCAATACCTAAACCTTGTTTGTAAAGCAATCCCGAGGAAACCAGAATGTCAGGAAACCTTTTTACAAACATAGCCAAGCATGTGGCACAGAGTAGACACTCAATAAATCTTTGATGACCAGGGATAGTCAAGTAGAGGTCAAGTTCTAGTTCTAGTCCTTAGATGCATACTGGCCCAAATGTAACCAAAAGCTGCACATGATATTTTTCAGTATAGGAAACAAATTTACTTAATACTTGTAATTAAAATAATGGAAAGCCATTCACAACATGAAGTAACTGAGTAATTAGTCTTAAATATATTACTCTTAA
The DNA here is from genome assembly GCA_004024945.1 of Uropsilus gracilis. Taxonomy (NCBI): domain Eukaryota; kingdom Metazoa; phylum Chordata; class Mammalia; order Eulipotyphla; family Talpidae; genus Uropsilus; species Uropsilus gracilis. Next base: position 13,936 of record PVHY01005693.1, on the reverse strand, counting down.
TGTGTTGGGAAGAAAGGTTTAACTAGAGGAAGCTGAAAATGTTGAGACTGAGGAGGAATCTAGGCTGTTCAAGTTTAGAGGTGAGAGACACAGGTTTTTATTATTTTACTTTTGGTTCCCTTTATATAAATAAAGCAACTGTTTTCCCTGATTGACAGCCAAAATTTGGGTCATTTTACAATGATTATAAACAAAAAGAGGAAGAACAAGAGAAAAAGGAGGTGGTACTAATTAAGGTAAGACATGGTAGAGTCACATCTAAAGATGACTTGCCTCCAGGGTTGGAATCTAAGATTTAGGACCTAGGTAGCCGCTCACTAGCTCTGTCTTGTGGGATTAGAGACATGCCTTCCTCAGAGTCAATTGTTCAAGCCTAAGAGTAGCTATTTTATAGGGTTATTGGGAGGATTAATAAGGTGATACACGTAACCACCCTTATACTGGCATAAAATATATACTAAATAATGCTTATTGTTGTTCTCATTATTTCAAATGGGGCTTCCTGCTTTTTACCTCTAAACTGTTTAAGTTTTGTGAGGATAGGATCTATATGCTCATCTTATTCACTGTTTACCCAACATGCAGCAAATTTGGCAGGTGGCAGGGGGGTCAACAAATATTTATAGGGCAGGGTTTACTTGTTCTCATTATTCCCAATGGTCAGTGGCAAACCATTTATGATTTCGTTTCTTTTTTTCTTGAGTATTTTATAATATGTTACAGACAGCATAATAATTCATCCTTAAATATTCTAGTATGTATCTCCAAAATTTTAAGGCCCTTATATCCATAACCATGATATCATTAGCATAACTCCCAAAATTAAAACTGATTCCTAAGTATATTACTTAATACATATTCAGATTTCTTCAGTTATTCCCAGAATATCCTTTATAACTGATCTGCTCACACCAGGACCAAATAAAGGATCAAATTTATGTTTGGTAATTATCTCTTTTCAGTCTCTTTTTGATTCTGTACCCCAAACACCATTTTTTTTTTACATAGACTCATCAAAGATTTAGCAAATGTCCCATCTTTTGGATTTACCTGATTGCTTCCTTACGGTGACACCTAACATGTTATCTCTTCTGTATTTCTCCTGAGATGTAAGCAAATTCTAAAGACTATGGTTCAGGTTAAATATTTTTATCCAGAAAACCTCATAGACAATGCTGTGTCCTAAACACTACCTCCCACCAGGAGACATCCAATATCAGATTGGTTGCTATTAGTGATTCTAAGATTGATAATTGGGTTATAGTGGTGCTAGGGTGTTCTCTTCATTGCAAAGTGGGGGTTTTCTCCCCTTGGAACTAACAAGTAAACTGTGGGGTGATAATTGGTATCTTGTAAATATGTAATTCACTCCCAACCTCTCTTGGATGGTTTTAGCATCCACTGATGATATTTGCCTGAATCAATTATCCCAACAGGGGATGCAAAATGGTAATTTTCCAATTCTATCATTTCTTCTTTGTTTATAAGCTCGCATGCTTCTGTGAAAAAGAACTCCTTCATCAACTGGGTTATTTGGTACCTCAAAATATAGCTTCTAGTAAAAAAGCTATAGATAGATTTTTCTTTCCATTTGATTGCCAATTTTAAAAAAAGTTACTGGTATATAGCAGCATATTTTAAATACTGGAGTCAAAGTGAAGCTTGTGAAGGCATTTTCCTTTATCCTCTGACCCCCAACAATTATCCTTAGCTTGAATCTTGGGAGGGTTGGGGCTGGGGGAGGATGGTAGTTCCCAGATCACTTAGGTAGAACTCACACCTCTGACCTCACCCCCACTATTGCTCACATTCCTTCTGCTGGCTGGCCCTAAATCTAAAACACTGCTGTTGTGGCTCAGTCAGTTGGGGTTATGTAATTTATGAATTTGGTGCTTATCTCCCTTATCAAATTGGGACTATCTCATAATGTGATTTTTCCCAATGCCCTCCTGAGAAGAGTATTGCGTGGGCTGATGAAATTCAGTGTCACTTATTTTCCTCTTTTACTGAAAATTTTATTATATGCATTCCAACGCGGACCCAACACAAAACCTCAGATCAGAATAAATAACTCTCCTTCCTCCCTGCTGACTGTAGCCTGTCCATGTGGCCAGGTCATTACTAGCATAAAACCTCAACTCTCCACCAGCCAAGCAACACAAACTGCACTGTGCTCTTTAATAAGGTCCCATAAATCCTGCTGGGCTTCTCAGCTCAGCGGCCCTTTTCTGTGCCCTCCCATTCCCGAGCATGTAGATGGGCTCCCCCAGAACTCCCACTCACCCAGTGGTGCTCCCTTCCTGAAATCAGATGCAGAACATCCTACCCTCTCTCTGACCCCTCTGCCGCCACGCTGCAACATAAGCTCCCCTCTAATTGCCTCTCTGCCTCTCTCAGCAGAACTTGACCTCTTTCTGGGCTCCTCTCTTAAAGCAACTGTCTCTGTTTTTCATTCTGTTTGCCAAGATGTATGAGCTTGAACTTTTCCCGAATGAGGCTCTTTTTGCTACTTTTCCTTCCAACCTCTGAGGCAGCAGGTTCAAGAATGCAGTCTTGGGGTGGGGGTTAGGGGGTGGTCTCAGAAACTTCAGCCAGCACAGGGGGCTTCATCCCACTGTCCCACCGGTACCGCGTGAGGAGGGCCCTTTAAGAAGTGGACAGATTCTGGATCCAACTCCCAACCTCAGCTGGAAGTTCAAGCTGCAATTTGGATGCACATGTCCTGCCCAGAAATCTGCCCAGCCTGGAGCTGACTTTCTCGGACAAGACTGTCATCCTCCAACCCATCCCAGGCAAACACAAACATCTCTTTTAAACACTGAAATCTCAGAGCCTCCGCCCTGAAAAGGAAGTTGAAAGCCAAGTTCCGGGCACCACAGCTCCTGCCTTCTGACCAGTCAGCTGGCAAGAAGCGGCGGCTCTGGGACAAACCCCTTTTGCCAACCTTGTGCCAACCAGAGTTTCTTTGTGATCGCTGTAAAGATGTGTCTCAACTCACCCTTCGCTTAAAAATAAAAGTACCCAGGAGACAAGAAGAGAGCGGAAACTGCAGAGTGATAAGAATGCTAATCAGAGTAAAGGGAGTTTTCCAGCACTTAGTTTTACTAGCAAAGAAAAAAAAATCATCTATAAAAAGCACTGGAAGGGTTTCTTTTGCAGTCTGGGGCCTTTGCCAGGGGACAGATTTCTCTCCCTCATCCTAGTTCTTTTCGGATCCTTTTCCACTATGTTTTCTTTTTCCTTTCCTCTTTCTTTTCTTTTTTAACTGAGCCTCTGTCTGGGAAGCAATCTTTGTGCAGCCAGAAGGGCTTACCCTTGTGTGGGCCTTCGGAATAGGAAAAAGGTAATTCCTTGCTGAGGACAGTGCTGGAGATACTGGGCCCTTTGGGGACTGCAGCAGGGAGACCCTGACCCTCAGCCTGTGTGTGTGTTTGGGGTTGAGGATGGGTGTACTATGGAGGTCATACTCAGAGCTCCCTGCTGCTTTTTATATCACCTTCCATGCTGTTTGATTCCTTTGCCATCTTCTCCTGGGCTTCCCAACAGCATAAACCTTTTCCTTCGGCGGCAAGAGGACCAAGGGAACCAGCAGGTCCTGCACCTCCTCTCACCCCATCCCTGCAGGGCTGATGTGTGATTCAGCACATCCAAGGCGAGCCTTCTCCCTGACTCCATTGTCCAGATGCAGGACCCCAATGTCTTTGTAAATAAAACAGTGTAATCTCAAAAGGCTTGCTGCTGCAGGAAGAGGAATAAATAAATCAATATGTAAATAAATCCACCAGGGGAGGAGGATAGACTAGGACTTTGCAAAACTGTGATAAAGCATTTTAGAAGATGGATGTGACTGCATTTCTGGTAAACTCTGATTGAAGGGCTAGGATTCCAGCCGTGGGCTGTGGGAGAGAGAAAGTGAGCCGTGACTGAAAATTCCCTCCTGGATTGATTTGACTTAAATATATTCTAGGCGCTGGTCTAATTGCTGGTTCAGTCTCAGGCTTTGATTTTCTTGCTCTCAGTTCTCTGCATTTCAAATAGTTTTTATCAAGCGACCCTGAGCTGCCCTCAGTTCTATTGAGAATCTTTCTGGATTTATGATCAACTCTTCCGAGAACACAGTGATAGGAATTCTGCCCTTGGCCAAAGGAGGAATCAAACATTCTGTACAAGGGTTAAGTATGCTGGTAATTTCCAGGGGGAAAGTAGTTATTCTCATCTGGAGTTGGAAGGAACATGCTACCATTCACACAGATCCAGAGCCACATTGCTATGGAGCTGAGATCCAGGAGAAGGTGGGAAGAGAACAACATCGAGTCTAGAAGGTCCTTGCGCATCACCTGGTCTGCATGAAGGTCTCAGACACTGACAACCAGAGTCTGACCCCTTCATCTTCTCATCATGTCCTAACCTCATACTGCCAGACTTTTCTGCTTGCCTCTTGCATCACTATCTCATTCATTTTCGCTCTCTTTCTCCCTTCCTCCTTCTTCTACTGGAAAAGTGCAAACACATTCAAAATTAGGGAATAGTGAAATGACCTCCCATATGGTCTACCCATCAGTAGTTATCAACTCCAGGCCAATCATGTTTCAGTTCTCTGGCCACATCTTTACCACAGCTCCTCTTCTCCCATTTCAGTAGGAAGATTTTAAAGCAAATTTCATATCTCATTTAATCTGTAAATAGTTTGGCATAGATGTCCAAAAGACAAGAACTATTTTTTGGAGTTGTTCCATTACCACACCTCAGATAACAACAACAACAACTTATAAAGTTTCCAAATATCTGATGTTAAAATTTTCCCAGTGTCTCACTTTTTTTTTGTCATTGTATAAGTCAGTATTTAGATAAAGTCCATATATTATAGCTGATATTTATCTGAATGATGTATTTTTAAATGTAGGTTATTTCTCCCCACTTATTTATGGAAGAAAAGGGCTATTTTCACCACAGAGTTTTCCCAAGGCCTGGATTTTGCTGATTGCATCTCTATGGTATTGTTGAGTATGTTCCTCTGTTCCCTGTATTCTCTTTAACTTGGTAGTTAGACGAAGTGCTTCATTAGTTGAGGTTTTTTTCATTTTCTTACAAGAATACTATACAGGTGGTGTTAGTTTTCCTTCAGGGATCACATCATGGCTGTTTGTAAATTTTTTTCTGTTGATATTAGTAACCATTGAGTATTATTGTCTAGATCTACTACTTTATTTCACTAAGTGTTGCAAAATGGTGGCATTATAATTCTAGCATTCTCTGTTCATTTATTAGCTACACTATTTCTATAAAAAAGAAATTCCTCCCATCAATCCAACTGATTATCCTTAGTTTACCCAACCCTTGAAAATTACAAACCACAAAGGCAGACTTTGAAAGTGTTCTATCACCAGCGTCCCTCAGAACTTGGAGTAGATTCCATAGAAGGAGATTGATTTTTCCTTTGACTGCCTGTATCCATTTTTTCCAAAACATTTCAAAATACATTTATTAGCAAAGATATTGGCTAATAAACACCTTGATTTATATCTATAATTCCTGCATTCAATATCTGTAAGTTCTGCATTTTCCAATGGGAAAATATAGATTAGCTTCAATAGTTCTGGTAAAAACCTCCTCTACTAATTGTTTCGGCTTCAAGCCCACCTCTTCAGCATTCAGGCAGGCCTCACACAGGATATAGTGTGGCCCACTTAACTAATGTTCAAGCCATGAACCTCCACTTCCAGGTTGCCCCATTGACTACATAATGAAGGAGATTTATTCTGTCTTGGCTCTGAGGAGGAGGGAAACACAGACTCCACCATGTAAAGAGTCCTTCCCAGTTAAGGACTAGGGTTAGGTCCCAGTCCAGTTGTTACCTTATGCTCTTGGCTGACCACAATGACTCCAGTCTCTGAGTCCCTCCTGCTCACATTTCTCTGAAATCATGGTCCTGCTACCAGGTTGTTTGCAACCATAGAGATGTGTAGGGTCAGCTGGGAGGTTTTTTTGCGCACACTTGATGGAGGAATCAAGAACCAGGTCTTCCCACTTCTTAGTGCACCATTCAAGTACTTGGGATTGTAGTAGACTAACCCAAGCAGATATAATCCAGGACCCAGATCTTTGAGAAGCTAGCCTTAGGGAACTGGCCTGGACTGTAGTGACAAACTAAAAAACCTGGTGGTTACTGACTGCATGTGCTATTTAGCCCTGTCTGGGCCCAGGATTGTCTCCCCAGGGGTATAAGGTACAGCAGGTTTCCCATTCTTAGCCCCAAGAAGTCAGCTGCAGAAAGAATGCAGTGAGAGATAGAGAGCTGGGTTCCACCCATCCTAACTACTATAATCACATTGGGTGCTTGGGGACCCAGTTGGGCGAGTCCTGTGTTCATCTACAGGAAATGTGTGGTAAGGAACTAATCAACATACCTGGAGCCTTTCACTATTACTTCAAGTCTCCCTCTGAACCGGAATGTTCAGGCTTCTCACCAAAATACAAGTAAATTTTGGTTAAAATTTGTCTGCTCCAAATTTGTGAGCTGAACTCTGATTCAACAGCCTTTATAAAACTACCTGGTACAAGCTAGCCTTAGACCTGCTAAGGTCCCACACCAGAAAGTGGGAATAGAACCTCACCTCTAAGAGATACTTGAATTTTACCCATGGTCTTAAGGGAGGGTGGGAAGAGTTGGAAGGGAAGGACTCAGGGAAGGTTTGTACTATTGCTCATTTTATGTTCATGTTTTTATTTCTGTTCATAACAGATGTAGTGCCCCTGCTGGGCATACAGCCTGACTCATATCAGGAACCAGTAGAAACACTAAGTGTAATAGTCATTAATGCTATTCACCAACTGTCCCTGGTTCTCTGCCTTCTGGACTCACAGCAAAGCTGCCTTTCCTATCCCATTGTGTTTGGATGTGACCATTTGACTACTTGTCAAATGATTTGGGCATAGATGTATCATGTCAGTTTTAAAGCCAAGTATTTAATTGCTGGGCAAGATGTTCCTCCCCCACCTTGTCATCTCTCTCTCTCTCTGCCATGACAACTGGAGATGTTTGAAATGGCTCCTGCTTTGCTAGCCTGGATCTCAGAGAAACAAGTACAAGCAGAGTTCTACTGACCCACAATGAATGTGTAACATGACCCTATAAACCTTGGTTGTGATAAGCTTCCCTGACTTGGGGATTATTTCCTACTACAATGTAACCTAAACTATTCTGACTGATACTCAGATTGCACATGATTAGGGCAAAGTGACTGTGTAGGGTGACCTTGAGACTGTGCTGCTTTCTTGACATTCTGGGGTCTAGTCTAAGCAGCTATGTGATCTTTTGGTCCAGGAGTGACCATTTACTTTAAAGACATCTTGCCTGGCTCTCTTCAGATACCCATGTTAATGGCCTGGATTCGGAGGCCTGGCATTGCTCATGATGCCCTGTACCATTTGTGGGGTTTGAACCAAAGTCAGTGATAGGCCCAGGAAGCCCAAGCTGTGGTTAACAGAATAATGCCCCTCAAAAATGTCTACATTCCTAACCCTCAGGGCTTGTGAATATGCCACTTTATATCAAAAAAGTCTTTATGGATATGATGAAGGATTTTGAAGTAGATTATCTGAGATTATCTATGTGGGTTAAGCATGATCATGAGTGTCCTTAGAAGTAAATGAGGGATGCGGGAGTGTCAGAGTCAGAGAGAGAGAGAGAGAGAGAGAGAGAGAGAGAGAGAGAGAGAGAGAGAGAGAGATTTGAGATGTTGTGCTGCTGGCTTTGGAGATGGAGAATGGAGATAATGTGCCAAGAAATGCAGGTGGTGTCTAGAAACTGGAAAAGGCAAGGAAACAGATTCTCTCCTAGAGCTGCCAGAAGAAACAGTCTTGCCGACACTTTGATTTTAGCCCAATAAGGTCCATTTCAGACTTCTGACATCAGAATTATAAGATAATAGATTTATCTTGTTTTAAACCACACAATACAGTGATTTGTTAATTACAAATTGTACAGTAATTGTAGTAATTTGCTATAACAGCAATAAGAAACTAAAACACAATGAAAACCCACGCCTGCTCCTAACTACTCTCAGGTGACCATTACCTAAATTCCCCAGAATCACAGTATGGCACAACTGGCTGGAGCAACTACATGGCCAGACCATGACTATATGGCCTGTTAATAGGTCCTAATTCCAGCAGTAATTATGTAAGGTATTTTCAAGATCCCCCAAGGATGAATCTTCTGTCCATTGCCCATCATTCTTAAATCATCACAGGCCCTTGAATTTGAACTGATGTACTGTATTCCTTATTCACTGTTATCTAGCATGTAGTAAACACTGATAAATAGTAAATACAGAAGAATGAATGAGTGAATCAATGTCATGAGATATTATCTAATTATGTATGCAATTCTTGATGACTTATTGAAAATCTCCAGCAACAGACACATCAAGCTGAGTTATTCACAGCAAAAAATTGAAACAAAACAGCAAATGAACACACACACACACAAAGAGTTTAAAACTTTGCCCACTCGCAGTTTTGTCAGGTGCAAACACAATTTGTATGATTCTCCTTAGTTGACTGATTCTATTCAATTCCTTCTGCTGTGCTTGTTTTATTTGTATGTGTAGTAGTGGAGGAGTTTTCTGACAGTGCAACAGAGCTAGCCTCCTCTAGGCACCTGCTTCCTATAGCTTATTAGAATTTCACTCACTTTTTATAAGTAACATAATTTTATAAGCAAGGATGTTCAGTGAGACTAAAATGAAGTGAACAAACTCATATTTTATTGACCTGAATATAGTTTTATCTATTTATATTTATTCCAACCCTGCTATTAAATGGCAATTATGAAAAGAATTAGAATTTGTACTGCTGTCAAACATTTTGCGTGAGAACCCAAAAGGCAAAATCTCATCTTAACAAAACAAACATATCTCATTTGGCATTAATGATCAGCTCCTACAAAACTAAAGTTCTACCTCCAAATAATGATCATTATTTTAAGTGGAGATAATGCATTTCATAACAACTCCAAATTCTAAGATAATCTCCTGAATTATAATTCAAACATGGCAATTGTATCAATAATTATGTTTGCATGTAAAATGCTTAAAACACCATTTCTTAATCTTCAAAATCACACTTAGATGAAAATATATGAGCTTTTAAAACTTCTAGAAGAAAATATTTGTGACTTTGAGTTTGGTAAAGATTTCCTACATATGACACCAAAAACAATCTTTAGAAGAAAAGTATTACTAAATTGGACTTCATCAAAATTAAGAGTCCCCAATCTTTCAAAGACACTGTTAAGAGAATGAAAAGACTAGCTACAGATATGGAGGAAATATCTTCAAGTTACACATCTGACAAAGGACTTGATTCTGGAATGCATGGAAAATTTACAGAACTTAATGTTAGAAAATAAATAATCCCGTTGAAATGGACACAAAATTTATATCCCCAAAAACGATATGTGGATGACAAAAATGCGCACCCTTATTACCAAGTGAATATGACAGTACCAAGTGATGACAAGGATATGGAACAAATAATTCTCATCTGTTGATGGTGGACATGTAAAATGGCACAGTAACATTGGAAGACAGTTTGACCATCTTTTATAAAGTTAAATGTAATATTCATGTAACTGAGCTGTTTATAGAGAAGAAATGAAAATTTATGTTCACACAAAAAAGTATAAGTGGATATTTATAGCAACTTTATTGTTGAAACAACTCAAATGGTTCTCAATTGGGGTGGATAAGTAGATTGTCTATACAATGAAATGTTATTAGCAATAAAAAGAAAACACGCACACATATCAACACAAATGGATCTCAAATGCACTATGCTAGGTGGGGGAAACCAGATTTAAAAGGCCACCTACTATATGATCCCACTGACATGTCATTCTGAAAGGGAAAAACAACAGGGACAGAAAATAGATCAGAGGAGAGGAATTGACTATAAAGGGATACAGAGAAATTTGGGGAGGGGGGTGAAGGATAGTTAATACAGTTATATATACATGTGTTGAGAGAAAGTGAATCGAATATATCTTGATGAAAGAGGTGTTTATGTCTGTCAAAGCTTGCAGAACCATACAGTTTTTAAAAGAGTAAATTTTATTGTCTCTAAATGAAACCTTGATAAACAACAGCAACAAAACAGAGGCCAATGACTCTGAGTGTGGCAGCATGCAGGTCCCATGCCTTGCGGACCTCAGCTCTCTTTTCAGCGCATCTGCACAGAATCCAGAGATACACCATTTGCATTTGGAAAGTAAACTAAAACTTTTCTGCATGTTGTTTGGTTAAAATGTTAAACTGAGGTTTTGGTATGTAAATATAATTTTTCCTGTGTAAACATCAGCCAAAAATATATTGACAAATACATGTGTTCAATAGTTAGTGTATTAAAAACCCAGAGGGATTCTAGTGGGAAAACACACTGGAGAGACATTCTGTAGAGCATGACAGTCTCATGATACAGCTGAACTCTATTTTTATATCCTGGCTGACAGCCTATATCATCAGTATTAAACTGACATCTATACAACAAATATTGCTGAATAAAAAAAAAATCCCCTCTCTCCATGTAACATACCTTTTCAGTTACTGACAGTTAAGTTAGCAAAAAAAGAAAAGAAATCCAAAGGCACTGAATAAAGAATAAATATGATCTATTATTGATTAACATTAATACTACTATTGGATTCTATATCAAGTAACTAAAGAATACACAGCCTTTTTAGATTCATGGAATATTTGCAAAGCTTAATATCTTAGTTCATGAGATTTCTAAAGTGTACAAATAGAATAAACTATAGTCTCTGATTATAATTCAGCACTGCTATAAATAGATAATGGAGGATAACCAAAAACTTCTAACTGCTTGGAACAAAAACTGCAATTACAGAATGTTTGGTAAATATTAATATTGTGAATACTTCATGTTGAAACTTTTAGATGTAGCCAAAGTTGTACTTGGAAGGAAATGTATAGACTTAAACACTTCAATTACCAAATTAGAAAAGATGAAAATGAGCAAAGAATTAAATTATCAATTGAATATGTCTGCCATATATTAAGCAGTCAGTGAACACTAAGAACACAATAAAATATACTATTCACCAAGTTGTCAATTCAAGGAGAAAGAGAGAAAGCATAACTGTATAAAGCTTAAAATAGGAAAGAAGATGCAGTCACATATACAGGTGAAATTCAAAGAATTATAAATACTTTTCTACTACGCTATATATTTGGTAATCAAGTTAAAATGAGAAATTTCCTAGGAAAATATAAATTATTGAAAGCACGCCAAGAAGTCTAAAACCAGAAGACATTATTATAGCAAAGTTAAAATTATGGAGTTTGGAGCCAAACACGCCATATTTCATGTCTTTTGAACTATGGCTAGGCAACCTTGTCAAATTAAACTCTCTCACCCTCAGTTTATATTATCTATAGGATGGCACAAACACCAGGAATATTGTGTGGGTATTAAAAGAGATAGACAAAGTTTTCTGATACATTATTGTGATGATTAAAATTGTAAAGGATCATAAAGATAACTCTCATCAGAACACAGGAAACAAAGACATCTATTGCTTCCACTGAGATTTAAGCTGTTTGAGAGCTTTAAAAAAGAAGAAAAATATCTTGTTTCTTTTATTATTTATTCAAAATAATTTTTTTCTTATATCACTAGAGTCTCCATATTTCTCCCACCACCGTATCACTCATGATCAATCACCATATTATCTTGTGTTCCTTCCTCCCCTGTCTTGCCCCCACAACACGCTCTTTCCCTTACTGTATGTCTCAGATTTATGGTCAGCGTGTTAGCTTTGGCTTTAAGAGGGTAGCATATCCTGACACAAAACCCCCATAAAGACAGTACATGAAAGAAAAGTACCGACTAACACTTAGGAAGATAGATATAAACTTTTCAAATAAGAGATTAGAATTCAACCTCTGTATCAACATACATGCCAATTTAACATTGCTTTATTATGCTTCTGATAGAGTCTTCATTTTCTGTGATTGCTGTAACAAATGACCACAAACTTGGTGGCTTTAAACACATGAATTTATTCTTCTACAGTTTTGGATGCCAGAAGTCCAAATTAGTTTCACTGGGCCCAAATCAAGGTGCTTGCAAGACAGTGCTTCTGCAGAGGTTTTAGGAGAGAATCCATTTCCTGCCTTTTCAGTACCCAGTCTTACCTGTACTTGCTAACTTGTGGTTCCTTCTTCCATATTCAAAACTTGAAGTATTAGCAAACTTTTCTTTATGTGAGATGAGGTCATCATATCGCCTCTCTCTCTTTAAATTCCCTCTCTTTCATAGGAATAGTGGTGATTGCATTCAGACCCAACTGAATAATCTGGGATAATGTTCCCATCTTGAAATTCTTAACTTAGTCTCATTTGAAAAAATCTTTTCCCTATATAACAAATACTATAAATAATATGGATCTATTGGGGCAAGCATTTTTCAGTCCTCCATAGTCTGTCCTTCGACTCTCAGGATTCATGCCTGTCATACATGCAAAATACCCTATCTCAAATTCCCAAGTTTTCACCCATGACAGAATCAAAACAAGTTCAAAATGTCATTAGATTAGATGGGTGAAGTGTAGGGTTTAATTCTTCTGGGGCAAACAAAGTTCCTCATTATATGTGCATTTGTTAAAATACAAGACAAGTTTTTTGTTAGCAAATATAGATAGTACAGTAGCACAGACCTAGTATAATAAAAAGATTCTCATTCCAAAAGGGAGAAAAATCAAAGGTATAAATCAATCACTGATCCCAAGCGATTTCAAAATTCAGCAGGGCAAATTTCATTAGGTTTTGAGACCTGGGAGTAGGCCCTCTGGGACTCAAGAATTCTTCCTCTGGGTCCGGTCCAATGTTTGCTTCTCAACCTATTAGTTTCTAGACCCCAGACTCTACCCTCTGAGTTACCCTTTCTTTTTCTTGATGAGCAATACATATTTGCAAATTGAGTAGCTTTCTTAGCCTCTTTCCTGCTTATCACATTTTGGAGTCTGACAGATTTCTTTGTTTCATCTTTGCCTTGTCCCTTTCAATCCAAGTTAGCAGTCTTTCATGCTAGCGTGGCATGCTCAAAAACTTTGCAGATCTCCCAGGTATTTCACAGAGATTCATGCCAGTAGGCAAGAGCACCCTCCACACATCACTCCTGGAAACCCCACATCTACCCTTGGCTTTTGTTGAGATGATTGAGTGGATCCATAAGTCAACCTTCATTTGCTTCAGTGTTAGGAAAGGTTTTCCAGTCACATTTTGACATTCTCTCCAAAAGAAATTTTCTAACAGCAAGTCTCTTCATATCAGCATACTTTAAAAAGTAATCTGAATAGATTGAAATTTCCCAAATCATTAAGGGCTTGTTTCCTTTTGCTTAACAATTCTTTCCTTAATTTCTCTCTTCTCTCTCAGTTTTATATATGCAATGAAAAGAGACCAGGTTGCATCTTCAACACTTTGGAAACATCTTTAGCTATATATTCAAGTCCATTGCTTACAAGTTCTACTTTCTACACAATTGCAAGACACAATTCAGCTAGACTTTTCATCACTGTAAGAAAGATCACCGTTCCTTCAAGTTCCAATAACATGTTCCTCATTTCTTTCTAAGTCCTCACCAGAAGTGCCTTTAACATTTATATTTATACCAACATTCTATTTATGGTGATAATTGTGTGCTCTAGGATATAAAACTTTCTCCTCTATCCTCCTTACTTCCTGTTGAATCTTCACTGGCAGAGTCTTTAACATCCATATATCTACCAATGCTACACTCTTGGCGAGCTAGCTTTTCCTATCATGTGCCAAACTTTACTAGAGTTTATTGTCTTCCACATTTTAAAGTATTTGTTACAGCAGCACTCTTGTACTAGGTACCAAAACCTGTATTA